>PVIW01000313.1:0-293219 GCA_004026585.1 Noctilio leporinus
ACAAACAAGGAACCCTCTCACATTCCTTCTTACTCCTGTTAGCCAATCACTTCTGCTGAAAAGGATGACCTGGAACACAGGTGGCCAACTCAAGGCCTGCGGGCCAAAGCCAGCCCTCCACCTGGTTTCTACCCGGCTCCCTTCACTGGGAAGGAGGAGTTCCACTAACACAGTCCTAAAATGACATTCGGCCCTTAGAGGGCAACTGTCATGCTGATAAGGCCCCGAGGGGAAAATGAATCTGACATCTGTGCTGTAGAATTTCTGGAGAGCTTTTACAATTTAATGGGAAGTAATCAGTACCTGAGACCAATTGAGTAAGAATATCTGAATTGATCTTCAGGAATTCGTTTAAAAAATACCTTGGGTAATTCTAATGGGCAAGCAGAACTGAGAACTACTATTGATAGAAAGTTTAGGGATGACATTTTAGAACTTCTTCTGTATCCTGGTGAGCAATGTAATCTACATCTAAGTCACCAAGACAGAGGGATGAGATGTGGAAACAAAATTCCACCATGGAGAAGAGACTGAGGGAAGGACCAGAGTTGGCTATTATACTACTCCAGGAAAGAAATGTGATCCTGAATTTCGAACAGTGGTGAGGGATATGAAACGATAACATACAGACACTAGGGAGGATGCTGTTGCCTAACAAACCACCCGAAAATGAAGTTTAAGCTAAAAAAGCAGCAATTATTTATTTTGCTCATCAATTTGAAACTTGTCTGGGTCTCTGTGGGAATGTCCTGTCTAGGAATCTGTGGGATGGCTCAAAGGGGTCTGAGCGGTCTACATTTTGGGATGGGTTACTCATACGTCTGCCAAGTTGCTGTTGGCTGTCACTCCGAAGCTTAGCAAGTGTTGCGGCTGAGAGCGCATATATATATATATATATATATATATATATATATATATATATATATATATGTTTTACACACCTGATGAGGATGGGATGGGGTACACTTTGGGAAAGGAGCCCTAAACTTGTCTCTGAGGTTCTTCCCAGAGGAGGCCTGCTCTCTGGCCTGTGCCTTCTGAGTCTGCAGGCTGGGGAGGTGCTGGCATCCCAACCTTGGGCCGGGAGCCATCCCTGGGTGCAGGCTGCGCCGCAGGGAGGATACAGATACAGCCACACAGAGATGGGCCTGTGTCCACCCGCCCTGCTGGTCAGCTGGCGGGGCTGGGTCAGGGCATAGAGACACTTGGGGGCTCCTGGGTGGGTCAAGGATGTTTCCTCTAGACCTCTGACCAATACACGACACCAGCGAGAGGCGAGGGGCGAGGGGCTGGGAAAGCAGGGACCCCTCTGAAAGGCGCTGGGTGCAGCATCTCCTGGACGCCTGCTGGCCCCTGGCCCCAGCCGCGACTGTCGCAGCAGGGGTGGCCGCGTGTCTGGGGTGCTGCGCCCACTGTCTGCTCCCAGCTGGTGCAGCTCCTCCCCCCGTCAGGCTCTGATACTCTTGGTGGCACTTCTCAGTCGCTTCTGCTCCCCCGCTGCCGCCCTCTTCTGCTCCCCCTTCCGCCTGCGGAGGCCGCTCAGGGGCGCCCGCTACTTCCCACGCACACGGGAAGGAGCTGTGGCCTCCGTGCCGCCGTCTTGTTCCGTTTCCTTGCGGCCCAGGACTCAGTGGCCGGGCTCCCGCCCGTCTCAGGCCGCCGGGAGTCGGGGCTGAGAGCCTGGCGCCCACGTAAATTCAGCCTCTGCACAGGATGCTTGGGCCTCTTAGAGGGACGATGGCTGAGCGCCCGCGCAGGTGTCCCAGGGCCAGTGCACGGCGCTCCTCTGCCCCAGCCCTGTAAGTGCCACCGCCGCATTTCTGCGTCCGCTGAGACAGCCAAGGAGGCCACTAGGTTAAGGAGAAGGAGCCTGGACCATACCTTGATGGAACCGGTGACGTTTTAGATAAAATAAGGGATAGGACCTAGTGTGGCGGTGGTTTTAGGAAACGACTCTCAGCTGCCATCTTGGGGACTCATTTGAAGGGACTGTGAAAAGGAGGGAAAGAAGGGCGAAGTCACTTAAGCAAAACCACCTTTGAAAATACGCTTATTCGGATTAACAAAAATTAAAGTAATATCATTGCTTTATAATGTGATAGGCTGTGGGGAAATATTGTAATTGCGTCCTAAAGTGTAGAGAGTTCCATTTGCCTTTTTAAGTTATTACTTTAATATTTTTAAAAATTCATTATTTTTTAAAGTGAAGGGCAGAGAGGGAGGAAGAAAGGGAGAGAAACATCAATGTATGGTTGCCTTTTACTTGCCTCCAGCTACGAACCTGGCTGGAGACCTGGCTTGCAACCTGGTTATGTGCCCTGGCTGGGAATGGAACCAGTGACTTTTGGGTTTGCAGGTTGGCGCCTATCCACTGAGCCACCAGCCAGAGCCCATTTGACTTTTTTTTAATATCTATCTTGAACATGGATAATGTTTTTGGAAGGGCAATAATAGTTTCCCAAAAACTTTTTTTTTTTTAATGTTCATCCTGTTATTTGACTGAATGTACACATTAACTTAACCAATTGGTAAGGTAGTAAAAAACAAAACAAAATGTAAAACCTATTACTAAATCTTGGATATTTTTGATTTTAAAAGAAAAGTTCTTTGCTCTTACTCGTTCTCTTAAGAAATCAAGAAGCCAGTCCTTCCAATTCACCATTATTATTTCAAAGGGTTATGTTGAGAATTTCCTGACTTAACTCTAGTCCATCTTTAATCATATGCTTTCATGTTTGATAATAGATGGCAGGGGTGGGCAGCAGTGGAATTGCTCTTTTATGTAAATTTGTCGATTGTTAGAAAAAGAAATGGCAGAATCATTTTGAAAAATGAACTTCCTGCGGCAATCTGTCAGCTGCAATAAATATTTTGTGATGATGGTGACTATGATGAATGGTAGTTAGGAGAACACAGAACAGGTTCTGGGTTCCTTTTGGCTGTTTATATCCCCACGGGCAGACAACCTCAAAGAAGGGTTCACACCCAGCTCTGCCTTCTCTTTGTGAGTTCTTGGTTCACATGATATCTTTAAAACAAAAGAATAAAAAAATGGAATTGAGAGATCTTTTTAATGGTTTCATTACAAGGCTAAGTTTACTGCACATTTTGTTACATTTTTACCCCTAGAATGAGTTACTCAAACTGTTGCCTAGAATTGTTGTTTTTGCTAAAGTTCAAACTGTATGAATCATGTGAAAGAGATATAATTACAGTTATTATGTATTTTAATATATAGGACAATAGGTATGTACTAAAGCATATTCATTGCATTTATCACCTATTTAATACCTTCCTATTATGTGCAAAACACAGCGCTAAGTGAAATTATGAATCTTGTTCTAAATTGGAACAAATTTGGTTGCAAAAGTAGATCTTTTAAACCATCCCTTTTTATTAGTCCAGTATTTCACTTTCACTCAGATGAGTTTACAAAACAGCACATTGCTTATAGTGTGACTCATCGAGTGACAGGTTTTTATTGCTGCTTTTTCTTTTCTCAGCCTTTTTATTGACTGTCTGTATACACATTATAAAATCAGCACCATTGGCTTTGAAGTCATTTATTAGAACAATGCATTTGTGAAAGGAAATTTTGGGAGACCTGTGACTTAAGAACTTATTGATGTATTTACTCTAGATGATTGGGCCCTAATCCTTTCGGGGTAGACAGGCCCTCATGGTTATAGGGTGGGGTAAGAGTAGTTTTAAACTTATCCATCGTAAATAAGGTACACTGCTTCCTTTCAGTGACTGGTGATCCTTGCATTAATTACTTTTTCCCCTTGATTTAGGCCTACCTAGCATCAAGTTAAAAATGAATAACCTAAAACAACTATTAACTCTACATGTATATTTTTCTAAATAGCTAAATTTGAATGAAAGTTGATATATGAGGTCTGTCCAGAAAGTATTGGCCACACAAACTTTTCATTATAGTGATATTGGCTCAATACTTTTGGGACAGACCTCATATGTATGTATTCAGACAAAATGTACCAATCAATATTTACTAAAGAAGAAGAATCCCAAAGATGATAGAAGCTCAGCAAGAGTTTTTCTTAGGTAATACTTTTATGTTTGAAAGAATGCTTAAAACAGTAACATAGATTTTGGTCAAGGATCAAACCTTCCATATGCTTATCAGTTGCTAGGTAGTTACTGGAGAATCAAATGTGACCAAGATTTGGGTCACACCCTTGGGGAAGTTTCAGACAGGGTGAAAAACTTGATTCAGATATAAAGAACGATTATGCACTAACATTATGCTACAATATTTGACTGCAAGAAGGAGTTGGGAAAAGATACCCTAGAGAGAGATACTTGAACTGGCCCCTTGAAACAGGACTTGGGGTTTTTCCAAGCAGGGAGAGCAGGACATTGTGTTCCAGGCAAAGAACCACAGGAAAAGACCAGAAAAGGCAATGTGCAACCCAAGTGCCAAACCCCAGGAACCTGTAAGAGCAAGCAGCACAGGGCAGATGTGGATGGCCCAGAAAACTTGTATAGTGTGAGACTCAGGGGAGAGACTGGCCAGTCTTGAGGAATAAGAGCTCTTGAAAAATAAAAAGAGAGGAAATAATCAGTGACTATTAAACAACCAAACCATCCAGATTAGGGGCAGCCTGAAATAAAATCAGAATTATTTCCCCCTGGCTTGAAAGTCCTTGGCCTATAAGTCCTTGCCTAGTGGGGCCTTCATCTGTTTTTATAACTTCATCTCCTTACTCAATATGAGCTTAGCTTGCTTTTCACACATATGAAGTCTGATCCCCCCTGAACAACTTTATGTCACTGGCTCTCAATCAGGGGCTGCTTTGCCCCCTGGAAGACATTTAACAATGTCTGGAGATGTTTTGGCTACCAGGGTTTGGAGCATGCTACTTGCATCCAGTGTATTGAGACCAGTGATACAGGTAAACATCCCTCAATGCATAAGATAATATTGCCATAACTAAGGATATGAATTCTAAAGTGTCAGTAGTGTCAAAGTTGAGAAACTTCTAGATATTCCCTTAGTGTGGGTGCTCCTCTCACAGATCTAGTCAGTTGTCACCTCCCTATTTAATTATATCTAAGCAGTTTGTCACTTCCTAGTTATTCTTGTTTATGTTTGCATTATTGTGGGGACTCTCTATCAGAATATAAGGTCTGTGAAAGAAGAGGCCTGGACTGCATCTCTATTTCCAGAATAGTGCCCAACGTACAACAGGTACTCACTATTTGTTAATCAAATAAATAAATTAGTGGGTTGCAATCCTGGTTCCAGCCTCAGTAGCTCTATGACTTTGGCAAGTTACTTGAACTTTTGAAAGGCCTTTTTCTCATATGTACAATGAATGTATTAAATATTAGATATTCAAAAGTATGAGAAGTAATGAGATAATATGTACTAAATACCTGGCATAGAATAGGAGCTTAATAAGTATTAATTCTCTGCAGTATTTGATAGAGGACCCATATGGGACATCATAACAATATAACAAGTTATGACAAGTTATGATTAATTATGCATAAAATTATTTGATTTATTTAAAAATCAAGTGTCGTTTCTTGTACAAAAGGAGGTGGTGAAGTGGTTAAAGGTATTGACTCTACCAACTACTGGCCATGGGATCTTGGGCATTTGATTTAATCTCTTGGTGCTTCACTTTCTCTATCTGAAACCTAGGCTCTTCATGGTGCAGCTACTTAACAGGGATCTGAGTTTGGGTTCCCCCTAATACTGAGTCTGTGAAGGATTATGTGTAACTGGCTTACTTCAGGAAGTAATTCTAGGGATTTATTGTAACATTGGAATCTGGGAGTGGAAGGAATAAAACAAGGAGGAAACCTAGGTGGTCCAAGATGTCATGACTGAGCCCCATCTTGATGTGGAAGCTGGTGTGACATTCTACTGGGCCTTCCTGCGAAGCTGTAAAAGCTAGTTCAGACTCTTCTGCCTGAGAAGAGGGGGTTATTCATCTATTACCTCCCTGCCCTATTGGTCAGGGGTTGCCCCAGGAAATATAATCACCTCGTTACATTTTAATGATTCTTTCAAGTTTACACAGGCACCACCTTGGCTGAGGGAGATGTCCTGTGAATTGTGTTCAGTAGAGGCACAGAGAGTTGGTCAAAAGCAAGAGACAGGTAGTATGGTTGGGGCAAGACCCAGAGGGCTCCACCAGGAGACACAGACCAGAGCAGGATGGTAGGCTGAGAAGATGAAAACGAGGGCCATAAAAATTATCCACATGTCAGGCTGTTGTGAATATTAATAGATAAGTATTGCATTTACAACAATATCTGGCATATCAGTAGTGCATTATAAGTATTATCTACACCTTTTAAATTTAAATCATTTTTATTTTTCAACTACAGTTGACATATAATATTGTATTAGTTTCAGGGTACATCCAAGCAATTAGGCATTATATAATCTACTAAATATCCCAATAAATCTTGGAGACATCTGACACCATAATAGTTATTAGAATATTATTGACTATACTCCCTATCCTGTACTTTTTATCCCCATGACTATTCTGTAACAGTCCATGTGTACTTCTTAATCCCTTTGCCTTTCTCATGATTTGTTATGATTATAATTTTTATAATCATTGTTTTATATTAACTTTCTTATTGACCTCCTCTTAATAAGGATTGATGATGTTATTATTTGGTATAATGAACACTGTTTTGCAAATTGGGAAACTTGGCTCCTAGTGATAAACCTGTTTTTATTTATTTTTAATATGTTTTGGGTTTTTGCAAAGTCCAAGATGTTGAACTTTTACATTAGACTACAAAAAATGATTAGACACAGCCTGCCCTTCAGGACTTTAAATCTATTGGTGGAGATAAGTTTGTATATAGCTCAAACACAAGTCATAAGAGTAATATCTCATTTCACCTATTTTGAAATGCATATCATCCCACCTTGAATTTAGTATCTCTGAAGTCAGGATTGCTTTAATAGCTGACAACTTAGATTAGATAAAATAAGGTAAATTTCACTAGCAAGGTATCAAAAAAACTTGAGGGCAATCAAAAGGAGGGAGTGATTATTTTTAGCTAGGGAGTCTAGGGGACTGAGGACAGATGTAGATAATGCCAGAAAGAGTAGGTGTATTAGTCAACATTAGAAACTTCTGATATTCCTCTCTCTAAAATGAGCAGCTTAAACTAGGTATTCCTCTATTAGAAATTTCAAGCCTTGGTGGTAGATCTGGAAGCTTGCTGCAGGTGTCATAGGCCTGGCTCCCATGCTCCCAGGCAGAGGTTTATCTGGCCTCCCAGTTAGAAGGGGATGCCATCTGGCTGTAGTGTGTGCTTCTAGGTGCTCTTAGGGGCTGTCACATTCTCACCATAGTTATATCAGGCTATGGTATGCCTGCCAGTGTCTGTCATCTCCATGAGACATGTGAACTCCATTGTGCAGGCAGGGATTGTGTCGGTTAGATATACTAGAGTTGTACCCACTCTCCGAGAACAGTGCTTGGCAGGACAGCAGATCCTCGTTGGCACTAGTTGAATGAAAGTTGAAAAGTAATAAAACCCTGATCAGAACCTACTAACACCTTGCTTCGGTGTCCAGATACACTTGAGCATTTTAGGAAAATAGAAAGGTAGGTAGGTACTTTAGCTTAAATAGCTTGTATTCTACAGAACAAGGTGATATAATGATATAATGAAGTTTTTTCCTGCTTTAAGAAACTGATTTTTTTTTTTTTTAATTTCTGATTGAAAGTTCCCACCTGACCTTTGTTGTGGAGAAGGCAAGACCTGGGTTAAGCTTTTCATAGTAGCTAAACTATATGTTAAGACCAACTTGGCCAAACTTGAATGCTCAGCAAGGGTAGAATTAGTACTAAACTCAGTGCACTGCACAGAGCCAACCATCTTGGTGAAAAAGTAAGGAGTAACTTATGGAACTTCTGTGAAGATAATGAGTTTCACAGCTTCCATTTTTGGAAAAAAAAGCTGAAGGGATATCACTGGTTCAGAGACAACATGATGAGACAGCATTAGAAGAGAAAGAAAATGACACATTTAACTTGTGAAAAATGTTCAGAGATAAACCAGAAATCTTCCCCGTTGGTAAAACAAACAAGCAAAGAGCTGGTGAACTAGACCCAAGGAACTCTGCCAAAGTCAAATTGCCTGAGGACACTTTGCAGACTCTGTCCGTTTCCATTTCATTTGGTTTTCCCTATCTTTCCAATACCTCTATCATCTTCAATCAAGCATAAAATTAAACTGAGAAGCAATACTTTCTGATTTAATATGCTATTTTTCATCCTCATCAGAGTCTAAAATTATACCTAAGCAAGTATTTCTGTCTAGCTGACAGCATTTTAAACTCTTCTAACCATGAGGAGGATTGTATATTCTTAGAAAAAATATTTTAAATGAACCAATATTATTATTAACCTTTTTATAAAATATTATGACTCAAATGAAGCAAATAGCTTGAAAATGTTTGGAACACTTTTGAAAAGGTCAGTGGTACCTGTTACACGGAGCTTGCAAATGCAAATTAATTGCCCAGAGTCCAAATTAGTCAAAAAAGTGTTTTGCATATCTAGTATGCAAGAGTTTCTTAAACAGTTCAAAAATTTTTAGTTCAGTGGATTTTCCATAAAAATTAAAAGTTTTGTTCTCTCTTGAAATCATTCAAAAGCTCTGCTAATATAGGACACTTGTATTTGTTCAGGTCGTCTACAAATATTTTCTGAGTGCCTACTGTGTGTCAGACACTAGGGGCAATTGCTGCAACTTTGAAGCAGCCATTTCCCTTAAGGGGTGGAGAGGTAGCAGGATGTGTTCTTCAGTGCGTCAGAGTCTAAGACACTTGACCGAAGCCTACTTTCAATAACTATTTATCATCACTCTTGCACAATTGGTATTCACATAGACACATAGCTGTCCAATAATTATTTATACTCTCTTTTTCATACCGTATAGTTGCCATTGAAGAATGGCTTCTTAACCAGGTATTATATTTCACAGCTTCTTTTTTATTTATCTAGGTTATGTGAAAAATTCTCACAAATGGAGAGAGCAGAAATAAATGGTTTTCTTTCTTTCTTTCTTTCTTTTTTTTTTTTTTAATTTATTATTTCCAGAGAGAGAGAGAGAGAAAGGGAGAGAGGCAGAGAGGCAGAGAAACACCAATGTATGGTTGCCTTTCACCTGCCTCCAGCCAAGGAACTGGCTAGAGACGTGCTTGCAACCTGGTTATGTGCCCTGGCTGAGGAATCGAACCAGCAACCTTTGGGTTTGCAGGCCGGCACCTTATCCACTGTGCTACAGCTAGGGCTGGTTTTCTTTCTTGAAATGACTTTTAAGAAAAAAAAAGGTAAAGTCTCTTCATTTTCTTTTCTCTCTTTTGAAGGCTGAATTGGAATATCCTGTACCTTTTGAACCACAGGATAGACGTATCCTGGATGACAGATTTCCATGCAAAAGAAAGGCACCCTGTGAGCACAAACACATGCAGTGGACTTGGGATTTATTTGTCACCAACCAGCATGACTTAGGTAAAATATTGTGTATCTTACCAATACTACGTCTCTTACCAAAATTAAGGCAAAAAAAGTTATTCAATACAATGGTGTGTTTTTATTTTTGTATTTTAAAGATTTTACTTTTTATTTTTTAGAGAGCGGGAAAGGAAGGGGGAAAGAAAGGAGAGAGACGTCAGTGTATGGTTGCCTTTCACCTGCCTCCAGCCATGGACCTGGCTGGAGACCTGGCTTGCAACCTGGTTATGTGCCCTGGCTGGGAATCGAGCCAGTGACCTTTGCATTCACAGGCCAGTGCCTATCCACTGAGCCACCAGCCAGGGCCCAATGGTGTCTTTTTAAAGTAAAAGAGAAAATTATCTTCTCATGACAATAATTTACAATACTTACTTGACCCCTATAAGCTTTTGAGTTTGAGACTCTTTCCTTAATGAAACTGTTGATTATTGGTGTCCCTGTAATTTCTTCCTTGGTCAGTTTCTGTATTACAGGAGTCTATTTTTTTTTAGTTAATAATTTCTTTAATTTTTCAATTACAATTGACATACAATATTACATTAATTTCAGGGGTACACTTCAGTGATTAGATATTATATAATTTATTAACTGATTATCCTGATAAATTCCATACTCATCTGACACCATACATAATTATTAGAATATTAATGACTATATTCTTTATGCTATACTTTGCATCCCCATGACTACTCCATAACAACCAATTTGTACTTCTTACCGCCTTCACCTTGTTCACCATTCCCTCCAATTCCCCACCCATTAGGTAGCCATCAAAATGTTCTCTGTATCTATGAGTCTGCTGTTCTGCTCACTCCTTTATTTTGCCTAATAGGTTCAATTGTTGATTGATACATATTTATTGCCATTTTATTGTTCATATTTGAAATCTTTTCTTCTTCTTCTTCTTAAAGAAGACTCTTTACCATTTCATGTAATACTAGTTTGGTGCTGATGAACGCTTTCAACTTTTTCTTGTCCAGGAAGCTCTTTGTCAGTTCTGAATGATAGCTTTTCTGTATAGAGTAAACTTGGTTGTAGGTCTTTGCTTTTTATCCCTTTGGGTATTTCTTGCCAATGACTTTTGGCCTGTGAAGTTTCTGTTGAGAAATCAGCTGATAGTCTTAATGGAAGCTCCTTTAAAGATAACTGACATTTTTCTCTTGCTGCTTACAAGATTCTCTCTTTGTCTTTAACCATTTTCACTTTAGTTATGATATGTCTTGGTGAGGGCCTCCTTAGGTTCATCTAGTTTGGGAATCTCTGTGCTTCCTGGACTTACATGTCTGTTTCCTTCACCAGGTTAGGGAACTTTTCTGTCACTATTTCTGCGAATAGGTTTTCAATCCTTGCTCTCATTCTTCCCCATCTGGCATACCTCCCCATGATGTGAATGTTGGTACACTTGAAAATGTCCCAGAGCTTCTTTACACTGTCTTCATCTTTTTGGATTCTTTTTGTTTTTTGCTGTTACAGTTGGGTGTTTTTTTTGCTTTCTTATCTTCCAAAACACTGATTTGATTCTCAGCTTCATCTACTCTAGTGTAAATGGTGATGTTGGAATCTCAGAAGAGGGACAATGGCCTCTGACAGTGCTTTTGTCTGGCAGAAAGCTGCCCCTTACCAAGCTTTCACCTTGATGCCAGACAATTCAGTTCCTTCCTGTATGTTCCTGGTGCCTTTTAAGCTGTTATCCCATGCTGCAGCTCAGAGCAAGTGAGTCTAAGACTTGGGTGTGGACTGTTTAAGACAGTGGTCCCCAATCTTTTTGGCACCAGGGATTGGTTTCATGGCAGATAGTTTTTCCATGGACTGTGATTAGGGGAGGAGGCAGAGCTCAAGTGGTTGTGCCAATGAAGATTTGCTTGCTCACCCACTGCTCACCTCCTGCTGTGCAGTCTGGTTCCTAACAGTCCATGGACTGATACCAGTCCATTCCCCAAGGGTTGGGGACCCATTCTTGAAGAGGAACTGCCTGGGACTCCAGAAACCCTCTCTTTCTCAGCCATAATCCCCATTGGTTTTTACAGCCACTTCATGGATTCTCCTAGGGGTAGAATTTGGGGTGGAGTCTGCAAAGTATAAGTCCCTTTTGGAAGAACATTCCCAAAGCTATTATTCCTTCCAGGTGTTTTAGAAATGTAATTTGAAGTTTAAAGGGAAAGAACTTACTTATTTCTATGAACACTTTGTTGGAATAATTCTATCCTGAAAAAATGTCTGCCTTATTATATAATTTAATGGGGAAGGGCTGTGATATAAAATGGAAATATATGGGTACGTGGGTGATGGGTGTGTGCAGGGGAAATAAGATTCATTAAAAAATTGCTTTACTATATCTTTTTCAGTTTACTTTATTATATAGCAAATCATTCTTTTATAAACAACTATATTGAACTATAATATACATATATAAAATTCACTCGTAACTACACAATTCATTAATTAGTAAGCTTATAGAGTTTTGCAACTATGGTGATCATCCAGTTTTAGAACATTTCCATCATTCTCCATAAATCCTCAAAAGCCTACTTCGAGTCAGTCCTGCTGAGATCAGTACTTAGTCTCGTTTTTTTTGCTAAGTAGTATTTTATTTTATGATAGACCACATTTTGTTTATTCATTGATCAGTTTATCAGTTGATAGACACTGGAATTCTTTCCAGCTTTTAGCTATGTTCAATAAGACTCCTATGAAACTTCACTGAAAATTTTTGTGTGAATGTAAGTTTTCATTCCTCTTTCTAGGAATGGATTTGCTGTTTATGTAAGTTATTGCTTAACTTTTTCAGAAAGTGCAAAACTGGTTGCCAAAGAGGCAGTGCTGTTTTACATTCCCACCAGCATGTATGAGGTTCAGTTTCCATACATCTTTGTCAACACTTAGTATTGTACGTATTTTAATTATAGTCATTGTGGCTTTAATTTGTATTTACCTAACAACTAATGTTGAACATATTCCATGTACTTACTAGCCAGTAATATATTTTCTTTGGTGAATTATCTTCTCAAGTCTTTTGCTCATTTTTACATTGGGTCGTTATTGTTTTTTAGTTACTGAGTTATATGATTTTTTAAATTGTCCCATTTTCCCCATTTATGTCTCTTGCCTCACCCACCCCTGCCCCTCTCCCTGTTGTCCATGTCCTCAGGTCATTTATATTAGTTCCTTAAATATTTTTTCTAAAAGTTTTATAATTTTTGTTCTTATATTTCTTTTTTTAAGATATTATTTATTATTTTTAGAGAAAGGGGAAGGGAGAGAGGCAAAGAGGGAGAGAGACATCAATGTATGGTTGCCTTTCACCTACCTCCAGCTACGGACCTGGCCGGAGATCTGGCTTGCAACCTGGTTATGTGCCCTGGCTGGGAATTGAACCCACGACCTTTGGGGTCACAGGCTGGTGCCTTATCCACTGTGCCACCAGCCAGGGCTTTTAGTTCTTATATTTCAGTCTGTCACCCATTTTGATTTAGTTTTTATGTACAGTATTATTGGGTTTAAATTTTATTTTATTTTATTATTTGCAAATGTATTTCCAATTGTCCCAATGCCTTTTTTGTGATTATCATTTTCCCATTGAATTGACTTTGTGTCACTCTTATGAAAAATCAATTGATTGTAAATGTAAGGGTTTATTTCTGGGTTATCAATTTTATTCCATTGACTTACTCTTTATGCCTATCATTGTACCAGTAGCACACTATCTTAATTATTATAGTTTTATAGTAAGACCTGAAATCAGGTAATCTAAGTCTTCCAAATGAATTCTTCTTTTTCAAAATTGTCTTTTAATTATTATTCTAGGTCCTTTGCATTTTTATATCAGTTTTAGCTTGTCAATTTCCACAGAAAAGATTTCTGGGATTTTGATTAGGATTGTGATGAATCTGTAGGTTAGTTTAGGAAGATTTGAAATCTCATCAATGTTGAGTCTTCCCATCCATGCATATTGACTTTCTAATTATTTCAAGTTTCTTAATTTTTTCAAAAATACTTTATAGTTCTTAATGTACAAATCTTGAATGTCTTTTGTTAAGTTTATTTCTATTTTAATTTTTGCTAATATTGTAGATATAATTATTTTTTACTTTTATTTTCATATTGCTTATTGGTATTATGATTTTGACTATTTTGCTTTAGGATGACTGTTTTGCATCCTAAAGTTCCCTGTTCAGTCTCTGGCTATTCCCTAGTCCATGGTTTGCCTCAAACAAGACTGTAACCTCAAACTAGCAGAGGTGCTGTCCATCACTTTTTGCTTGTCACCAAGGTCACCACTTTAACTGTCAACACTTAGAATCAGAAAAGTGAAATGATTGTTTTTGACAGTTTTTCCCAACTAGTTTGTTTTTTGTCAAACTAAAAGTGAGAACCAACTTACATTACTTTTTCTCTAAATTAATTTTAATAGTTAAAATATTGGCTATTTTATAATTCATAACTCTTACACTTTGTTTTGTTTAGAACTGTACATTAGAATTAGTTGTTTATATATTTTATTATTTTTACTAAGTAAAACCACTGCAAAATATATTGTATATATTCTTGTTTTTTTTTTTTTTTTGTAATATTTAAAGGACAAAATAACTGATGAATAACCCAAAATAACTACATTCTAAAATCACTATTAATTAGGTGAGGTCATTATTAATATAGCTTAACTGGTATGGTATTGCTATTCAAGTCAAATGTTTAAAGAGCTGCTATAACTGCAATCGTTATTCTAAAAATGAGGATTTTCAGATTTTTAACTGTATAATTGATTCATTATATGACTGTACTCCAAAATCCATGTAAATGGATACAAATACTAAGCCAGAAGTATTTACACAGGTTTTACTATTACTTCAGAATTTTCATTCATTGACATTACTAAATCTTGTATAATCTTTAGGCCACAATTTTGAATCCCAGAGATCATAATAAATTTTAAAAATTTACTTTATGCTTGACTAAATTTTAAGCCGTTTATGTAAATATCACATTGTTTTAATAACATCTATTAGTACTCTTCACAGTACTTCATATAATATAAGCAAATTCAATTATGCATTCTCCATCTCACTGAACCACCCCATGTGAATGTATCACATATTCCATTAAGAAAAACTAGAAATAAGATAAAGTTGAAAGTAACTAGATATTAAGATAAATATATAAAAATCAATAGTTTTCCCCTCTCTAATCAACAGATATTCATTCAGTGCCTGCATTGTGCCACCTACTAAGCTAGATGCTGATATGGGTGTAAACAATGACAAACATTATTATTCCTTTTGCTGAGAGATTGTTTCATAGGAAGACAGACAATTAGCAAATACTGAACAAGTACATAATTCAAATCATTTGACTATTACAAAAGGAATTAGCAGAGAGAAGCAAAAGAAAATGATGGGTAAATCTACTTTGATAGGATGGTTCAAAGGAAAGGTTTTTGACCCCCCCTTCACTGTTTTACTATTTTATATTTACTTTTTATCACTTAAAATGTTTTTAAAAGATTTTATTTATTATTTTCAGAAGGAAGGGCAAGGGGGAGGAAGAAAGGGAGAGAAACATCAGTGAATAGTTGCCTTTCACCTGCTTCCAGCTATGGACCTGGCTGGAGACCTGGCTTGCAACCTGGTTATGTGCCCCAGCTGGGAATCAAACCAGTGACCTATGGGTTTGCAGGCCAGCGCCTGTCCACTGAGCCACCAGCCAGGGCTTGGAATACTTTTAAACTTACAAAAATGCAAAAATAACTATGAATAATACCTCTATATACTTTCTCCGATTTTCATACTGTTAGCATTTTATACTATTTTTATCATTTTTTCTCTACATCAGTCTATTTATCTATATCCATTTATTTTTCTGAGTCATTTAAGCATGTGTTCATATGGACTATTGACCCTAAACAGTTTAGTAGATAGTTCCTAAGAAGAAGGATATTCTATTGTTTTAAAAGATTTTATTTATTACTTTTAGGGAGAGAGGCAGAGAGGGAAAGAAACATTAATGTATGGTTGCCTTTCACCTGCCTCCAGCTATAGAGCTGGCTGGAGACCTGGCTTGCAACCTGGTTATGTGCCCTGGCTGGGAATCAAACCAGCGACCTTTGGGTTTGCAGGCCAGCACTTTATCCACTGTGCCACCAGTCAGGGCTAGAAGGATATTTTTTGATATAACTACAGTACTATTATCAACTTGGAGTAAAATTCACATTGATGACACAGTTTTATCTAAACCAGCATTTCTATTCCCATTTTGTCAATTGACTAATACTGTCTGATATAGCATTTCCCTCCATTTTTTGATATAGGATCCAGCCTCTAGGCTCAGGTTGTGCATTTGGTTGCCATGGCTCTTATTATTATTTTAAAAAATATTTTGTGACATTAACATTTTTGAAGATTACAATCCCACTCCCTTCCTCTTTTTATAGGATGTTCTTTACTTTGAGTTTGTCTTCTGTTTCCTAGTGATTAGATTCAGATTATTCATTCTCAGAGATTTTTATAGGTGGTGTTGGCCTTTTAAAGGCCATTGCATTGGGAGGTCCCTTTGTGTACCTGCCTCTCTTTGGTGATTCTCAAATGGAAATGGTTTCTCCACTTTGTAATTACTTTTTCCTTCCCTTATAACTAATCAGCAGTCTACCGGAAGGCATCTTACAACCATGAAAATATTCTTCTCCTCAGCAAAATATTTTCCTGGATTTAGCATACATTTACATTTTTTTTCCTTTTTCAATCTTTACTCCTGGCTCAATCTTTATTAGTTGCAATATTAATGATTTTTTTCAATCTCTACTGTTCCCTCCATCTTCTTCAGATAGCATTTGTCATTCTCCTATAAGCAAAACCTTTTCTTCTTTATTTGTTTGTTTATATGATTGTTACTGGTATTGGTTCATAAATTCCTTTTTTTCCTCAATGGTTTATAATTCATTGCTGAACTTAATTACTCTCATGTCCAAATTGTCTAATATTTGGCTAATGGGGACCTCTTTGATCTGTTTCCTGTGTTTTTATGGCACACTTTCCTTTTTCCTTTTATTTTTTCCTATTTTTGAAAACTACTTCCATACTTTTTGGCATTACAAGATGTTCCAGGATCATCTTGTTACTACTCTGTGTTGGTCCCAATATAAGTTGTTTTTCCAGAAACTCTCTTAACAGCTTTTATATAATGAGAAATAACCCATAAAAGAAACACTGGCCTTTTGATTCTAAGATCAGCATTTAAAATAAAAATTACATGTTATCAGAACTACCCCTTGAAATCTCTTAGGAAGAGAGACATATCTTATAAATACTAATACAATGTAAGAAAATAGAGCACAAAGACAGATTTCATCTTACCAAGTGAAAGTTTGTTAAAAATTTGAGATATCTATAATAGTGTGGTATGGTACTAGATTCAACATGCATAGTATAATAATAGGAAAGGCTAAATCAGATTACACAGTGATTTTTTTTTTAAAAGGATTGAGAATCACATATAAATTTGCAGATTATTCGTTGGGTAGAGCAATTTGGGCGTTTTCCCTTTTTGGGCAGAATTCATTTAAATGAATTACAGAGTTAAGGTCCAAAATTAAATGTTAAAAAGCAAAAGAAGTTTTCTATGAATATTTAATTGAATCCAGGATGACCAAGAACATTTTCAGCAGGAAAGTAAGAGATAAACACTCAAGTAATATTTACTTAATATTCATTTCTACAAATGTTTTACCTTTCTCTTAAA
Organism: Noctilio leporinus; assembly: GCA_004026585.1. Lineage (NCBI taxonomy): Eukaryota > Metazoa > Chordata > Mammalia > Chiroptera > Noctilionidae > Noctilio > Noctilio leporinus. Next base: position 17,259 of record PVIW01000313.1, read on the forward strand.
GTCATATTCCACAAACCTTAGTATGAAAGATCTAATAAAAAGGAGAAAATATTCATATATATTATAAAGGTCTCTATGGGGCCTGTACTTTCTGCACCTTCTTAGCTTCATGTCCACTGTCTCTTTTGCTCATTTTATCCCTAGTGTCTAGAACAGCGCCTGGCAAATGATAGGGCTTGGATTAGTATTTTCTGAGCGAATGAATCAACATAAGAGAGTTGGAAGAAATTATTTGTATATGCCCTTCCAGCTGCAGGGCTAAAATAAAGGCTTTCTGACTTGAGGCCCAGTATGTTTTCTCCTGATACAATGCTTCTCATCTGAAGGCTAAATTCATTTATATCTGTGTCCTGGTATTGGCTGGGAGGAGCATCCCTAAGCACGAAACATCAGGCTGGGCCTTTGCTTGCCTAGCATTAGTCTGTACATACCACCCTCAGAGGGTGAATGCCGAACTGGCCTGAGGACCTTTTCAGTATTTCAAGAAAAATGGGATTGTTTTAAAACCATTAAAAAAAAAAATTCTGAATAACTTGTGCACTCACACCCTTGGGGTGACTATATTTGGGAAAAGAAAAAGGATTGGAAATCACTTCAGATCCCTGGTTTCTGTTCTTCAGCAGCTGTGAATAATGATAATAAAGAAGAAGAACAAGGCAGCCAACGAGGGTTGGAGGAGGGGCCTGTGGAGCGCCAGGCCCACAGTGGCCAAAGATGCTGATCTGGGTCAATTAGAAAAATACCTAAGGCCCTGGCTGGTAGCACAGTGGTTAAGGTGCCGGCTCTGCGAACCCAAAGGTTGCAGGCTCGATTCCCCAGCCAGGGCACATAACCAGGTTGCAAACCAGGTCTCCAGTCAGGTCTGTGGCTGGAGGCAGGTGAAATACAACCATACATTGATGTCTCTCTCCCTCTCTGCCTCTCTCCCTTCCCCTCTTTCTGAAAATAATGAAATAAAACCTTAAAATATATATATCTACAATGAACATCGTTCACAACATTTTGTGTTTCAATAGCTAAATATAATAATAATGTTGACTTTTTTTAAACACTGTTTTGTCAGATTAAACTAAATGTGAGAGATTCTATTTTTTTTTTCTTTTTTACTTCCATATCTGGCTTATATAATTCATGCCTAATTTCTGTGTTGAGAATAAGGTGCCGTAGAACATGTGCATAGATGTATGGTGCTTTCTTCATTATAAAAGCCTAATGCCAATATCACATTATTTAGTTCCTACAACTAAACTGCTGGGCAGACTTTGTTGTATTCCCTTAACAGAAGAGAGCACAAGTCACAAGGTACTCGGAAACTGCGGTCAAGGAACACACACCTGTGGAAGGGCAAAGCTAGGGCTCATATCCAGATGTCCTTCTCATGCTCATAAAGTGTTGGCTTCTGCGTGGGGATATATTCAAGCTAAGAACTCATATAAGTTTAATTAAACATAATTAATTTTTTAAAAAGATTTTATTTATTATTATTTTTAGAGAGAAGGGAAGAGAGAGAGGCAGAGAGGGAGGGAGACATCAATGTATGGTTGCCTTTCACCTGCCTCCAGCCATGGACCTGGCTGGAGACCTGGCTTGCAATCTAGTTATGTGCCCTGGCTGGGAATCAAACCAGTAACCTCTGGGTTCAAAGGCTGGCACCTTATCCACTGTGCTACCAGCCCGGGCTCTAAACAAAACTAATTTTTTAAGACACATAAGCCCTCATTCCCACATATTTTCTACACACTCCCACATACCCCTGACTGAAGAAGAGAGAAAGAAAGGAGACATACTGGAGAATAAGATAGTAAGATACCTAAGACATATTTTTTAACATGATCACTTACCTGATGTTGCAAAATATACAGAAACTCATGAATTATAAAATGTCCTTGATTCTCAGTTAACTTTGGGCTAACAGGTCTTTTGGCTGCTGGCTTAAAACCTGAAATAGCTTCTGTGGTAAACAGAATAATGGCTCTCCTCCAATGATGTCCACATTCTAATCCTAGGATCCTTAGAATATATTATTTTATATGGCAGAAAGGACTTTATAGATATGATTAAATTGAGGATCTTAATTAAGGTAGGGAAATTGTCCTGCTGAGCTCAGTGTAATCACTTTTTTTTTAATTGAAAGAGGGAGGTAGAAGAGTGTCAAAGAAAGAAATAGCCAAGCCTGTAGAGGATTTGTATGACTATTTGAATCAAACTGAGCACAATTGCCAGGAAGCGAAATCCCAATGGATTGAGAAAATGCTCTGGAGAATGGCGTTATTACAGTTTATTTTATACATTAGAATAAAAGCAGGAAACAGAAGGAAGGTTATATGAAATCCAGTGGTGGTAAATTAAGGGACTAGGAAAAAGCAAAGTGGGAAAATTTCCGGGATTGGATAAAAAGGGATAATGGAGAACACATACTTCTTTTACGTTGGTGGGCACAAAATAGTTAATCATGAACACTTTATAGCCTATAAAGTTGGTATATGGACGACAAGGTAACTCTGGGGGGCTCTATGGTCTCATGCTCTGCTGCTGGCGGCTGAGGGATCTGGAAAAGGTAATTATATTGACTTTTCAAAGGTACCTTGTCTTAGATACAAAAGATAATAGACAGGCCCACGTGATTTTTGTCCAGGGAGCCCCAGGCCTAAGACATGAGTACCTGTTATGACCTGTTTTTAGTTAGCATTTTTATGTTCAGACCATCCTACATCGTTACGTTTGGGTCTCTGGGTTTGTGGGGCTCACCATGCAGGCCTCCTCTGAGTTTGTCAGGTTTAGTGTGTGGCTCCTCTTTTTGTCCACAAGAGTCAAAATGATGAAAATCTGACACTGAAGTGGTAGAATTTCTGCAAGGGGCCTGTGTGCTAAGAAATGTGAATGTTGGCAATCTTTAGAAGCTGTAAAAAAAAGGGAAACATTCTTTCTGAGAGCCCCCAGAAGGAAGCCCATTTTGGACTTCTGAATTGAGGCCTATCAGGTAATACATTTGTGTTGTTTTAGTGCACTAAGCCCATGGTACTTTATTGTAGCATCAGTGGGAGACAGCAGTTTCCCCTTGCAAGTGGCATAAAATTCAGAATCCTCAACCTTGCCAGTGCAAGATCAGAACTTGCTCAGCTCCCCCACCTCGCACCTGAACACTCCGCTTTGAACTGTGCCCTTCATTAGCAGTCAGTCACTCAGTTTGGCCTGTGTGAATCCTTGCTTTTCCTGTATTCTGGCCTTTCATTTCTCTCCTTCAGGCTGTACCTTCTTCCCTAATCTCTGCAGTCATCTCCTACCTCAACACCAAATCCACCCATACGACAGCCAGGCTGAGTCAATAGTCTCACTCAGCTCAGGTGTTATTCCTACAGGACATGTTCCCAGTACTTTTCTGTTCCTAAATAAGGCACTCGGTTCTATGCTCTCTGTGACATTGTGATTTGTAAGAGATACGCATTTGGTCAATCCAAATCAAAATATTTGGTCTTTGTCCAAGGTTCCTGGCTCTTCTCATAGCTTCTCAAAACCCTTGAATTTTTCTGATAAGGGCAACAAAGGTGCCTTTTATTATGTTAATAAGATGACTTTTAGAAAGCAGTCCTAAGGCAGGCTGGTTGCCAGGAGAACCAATCAGGATTGGTGATTGTGGAGTTGGAACTTTCAGTCCTGCTCTCCCTCAGGTAAGCCTCCAAAAAACCCAGAAAGGAGGGGGTTTGTCCCCTGGTTGGGAAGGTGGCTTACGTGGAGGGAGGAAGCATGAAAGCTCCTTATGATTTCCCGACACGGTGCCCTACGCCATTCTTTCATTTGGCAGGTTCCTTTTATAATAAACTGGTGATCTGGGAGGTGGGTAGTTTCCCAAGTTCTGTGAGCCACTCTAGAAAATTAACCAAGCCCCAGGGGGAAAACGCTTTGGGAAACGTCTGATTTATAGACAGTCAGTCAGAAGTATAGGTAACAACCTGGGCTTGTGGCTGTGTCTGACGTTGGGTAGGGGAGTCTTGTTAGGACTGAACCCCTAACCTGTGGAATCTGACACTTATGGATTGAAATTGGGATCCAGACACTTTTTACTACCTTAATTCCGCCTCCACCCTAATTGACCTTTATGATAGCATCTGTCATACTGCATATTTATACTTTCATGATGGTTTTGTCCAAGGGCCTACCATGGTGCTTCTGGTTTCTAGGCAATGCTCCTGAAATGTTTTCTGGATTGATATGCTCAAGAAGTTTGCAAATGGAGTTATTTAGAAAGGGGCAAACTCCCTCCTGAAACTAGTCATGAAACAAAAAGCCATCGGTAAATGAATAATTTGATTCATGGCCCGTACAGCTCTATCTATTCTAGCACAACATTTGTGCCATTGATAGGCATGTGGGAAGCTCTTATAGAGGTGAAGGTACAACATACCAACTCACAAAATGATCCACATTCTATAGAATATTTGAAACATGAATGTGTCACAACTGATGTACCCAATATCTGCACTATATATAAGCAGTTATAAGGCATTTCTCACATGTAGTTCTAAATCTCTTTTAAAATTTTGAATTCATTTTAGTAGTAGAGCATGGATACTAACTAGTTCCAGGGTGTGGTAAGGGGCCTTGTCTCATTACAATCTGGTGATGACTTCCTTTTTTTTTTTTTTTTAAGATTTTATTCCATTATTTTTAGAAAGAGGGGAAGGGAGAGAGGCAGAGCGGGAGAGAGACATCAATGTATGGTTGCCTTTCACCTGCCTCCAGCCACAGACCTGACTGGAGACCTGGTTTGCAACCTGGTTATGTGCCCTGGCTGGGGAACGGAACCTGTGACCTTTGGGTTCGCAGGCCTGTGCCTTATCCATTGTGCTACCAGCCAGGGCTTGATGATGACTTCTTAAATCGGCTGGGAAGTTAGGGACCCTTGAGACAGCTAGAATCAACAAGGAAAATGTTTGTATCTGCAAGTGAAGACTTGCCACCCTCCTGCTTGCTACTCCAGAGAAATCAGAAGGAAAAGAAGCCACATGAAGATTTTAAAAACAGTTTTCCGTTTGAACCATGTCCATTCAATTATACCAAGCCTGTAGTTTTAGCTGCTAAGAACAATTATATGAAACAGATATCCCCTGGAATCAAGGGACAGCTTGCTTATCAGCTTGCTTATCTGAGTCTGAGTTGGGCCCTCCAATGTTTGGAAGGCTTTGATGCCGCAACATGCTGTTTGCCAAAGTGGAGTCTATAACGAGCAGCCAAATTCTCTGTATTTCAGGCACTTTCTTTTAAACTGCTTGAGTGAGACTGTCAAGTGCTGCATGCTGTATGTCAGTGAACACTCAGGGGGTGAAATTCACAAAGGCCACTTGTTGTACCTTCACAGCAAGGATATCTTCGCCCACACTTCAGAGCTATTTTAAGTTCTGGAGCTGAACGCATCTCCCTCTTCCCAGAGGTGACAGTAGCTACCCCCGGAGGCCTGGGCTTAGTGACTTTCCACTTTCAAGACCTGCTGGCACGCGTTGTGATTTTTCATTGCATTTTGCATCCAAGGAATTGGGCCTTTTACATACATGGCTTCCTTCATCAAGAGGTTTAATAATAATGACGCTAACAACAAAATAGCTAATGATAAGTAATACCGATTGCTTATTCATTATCATTGTGAACATTTATTTCTAAGGTCTCATTACATGCACACTGGAATCCAGAGGTAGATGTTATTATTGGTCCCATTTACAGATGGAAATTGAGTTCAGAAAGTGTAGGTAAAATGCCTAAAGAACAGTAAGGGGTGAAATTTGTCCCCAGGCTCTTAATGAGTTGAGATCCTATATTTTATATTTCTTTTTTCTTAGAAGAGAAGGCTGTCAAAGGAGACAAAGGGGTAGGGGAGCGGAGGGACAGGCTATACAGAAAATACCTAGACACCAATCAACCCTTTATTTCTTGATATTCCCCAGTGGAGGACATCATGTGCAGTGGGTGTATATGTGTGTTTCCTTATTTTTCAGTTTTCTTTCTTGCGTGTCCAAAAAAGGTTGTGAGCACCGCCGATAATCTGTGTTTTATTCTGGTAGTTTGAGGTGGGTCAAAAGTAGGTTTATGGTTGGTTGTATAATAATTAATAAGTAATAATACAAGAATAAACTCTGTGTTTCACGTACTCCCAATTGTAAATCTCCTTTTGCACCACCCTGTGTATTTTTCTCTGTCGCTCTTTTGATCTATTTTTTTGGATATGAAGAAAAACTCAGATTCTGCAGGTTGGAGCTAGGAATTTAATAGAGCTCTTTACCTCTCTTGTTGCAAGCTGACTACAGACACACTTTGCACATTGGTGCTTTTTAGATTAAATGGAAAAATAAAGAAAAAACAAGAAAAAGGTCAGGGGTCTAAAGCCTGGGAAAATAAACATCAAGCTTATTTTGGAGTCAGGTGTGTGGATTGACCTAATTTTACAGTACCTGCACAATTTACCCCCTGGTTTTCATTCACCATCATTTTTAATTTCTCTCTTTATTTGCTAACACATGAGTAGCAAGGAAGACAATAGGATTCAACTGTAACAAAGGTCCCTTTCACCCAGTTCTTCGGTGTTCTTATCAGAATCTGGGATTCTTAAGGATGGGAATTCCTTCTATTTATTATCTGGAGCTGCCCCTTGCATTTTTACCTCAGTAGTCATTGCTTTCAGCAGAATAAACGCTTGTAAAGGTGTAAAGATTGAGGTAATTGACCGTTTTGAAGATAATGAATATCTGCCAAAGGAAAAGGTAGTCACTGCAGATTTAACCCCTTTCATGCAGAACTACATCATGGAGCACTAACCAGACACTACCTTGCCTTATTTGGAAGCCACACACTTTTTTTGTGTCCTTAGAGCTTAACTTCACATCCAGAGTCTCCTCCTGGTCCTATTCCAGCCCCTGACCTGTCTCTTCCTTAACCTGCTTGTCTGTATTATTTCTTTGCAGAACTGCTGTGTTGTCTACCCACTTCTCTCTTCTAAGTTTCATTTGACCAATTAGCTACCTAATTAATCTTCCTGAAGTACAGATCTGATTAGGACATTTTGCTAATATATTTCCAGCCCTAATAACAGTGGCTGGCTCCTGTTAAATGCTGGCTAAACATATGCCGAACTGATGGAATGAATACATGGCCCCTTTTCACATTTCCCTGACTCTGTAGCTTTGCTTATTTCCTTTCTTCCCCAACAAAGGTTCAACCTTTGTTCAGAACCTGTAAATAAACCAGTTCTTTCCTTGAAGAATATCAGATTAGCCAAAAGGAATCTCTGCGCCTGTGAGTTTCAGTAATTCTTTGTATTCTAAGAATTCTTTTTTTTTTCTTTTGGTGAAAAGGAAAGGAATTGTTTATTTAAAGGTTCTACACCTTTAGATTAATGGTGGAATTCTGCTGTTAAGTCCCACTTCCTTTAAAACACTGCAAACATGTAGCCCTGCTAGTCAGGCCAGTTTTAGGACAGAGAAGTCAGAGGTACTGCCTTTTTCTAGGGAAGTAGGAATCCATGGCTTCTTATTTCCCGGGCACAGTTCAGCTTTGCCAACAGGTCCCATTCATCCACATTCAATTGGGGAGGTTATGCCCAAGTTGTGGTGTTTTTCAGCTTTTAATTCAGAACCGAATGACACCTTCTTATATGCCCGACCCCCTGGCTGGCTGGTGGGGTGCTCCTGCTCTCTTTCAAACCATGAGCCCCTCTCTCCTCTCAATGGCTGCCACTTTATTTTTAAATCCCCGGCCATGGCCTTTCGATTACACCATTTTGTCACTTTCATTTTAAGTTGAAATTATTTATATGCGTATCTTACTTGTTTTACTAAACTTAAAGCTCAGTAGAATAAAACTTATTGAGAAGAATATGCACCTCAAAATAAAAAAGTATTTTTATCTCTTTGTCTCCTCCTTAGAGCAATCATCCTAAGATACTGCCTTGTAGGTTGACATTCAAAAAGCACTTGAGGAAGGATTTCATATTATAGTGTCACTCGATGCTTAGCCACATGCCAGCCATATTAAACACTAACATGACAGGTAGGTCCTCATTTTAAGATAGAACTTAGAAAAGCTAACTAGCCTGCTCACATCAGCAGTTATTAATTGGTGGATCTAGAACCCAAATTCTGGTAGCTTGATTTTGGAGCAGAGAATTTTAAGCACCAGTCTGCTTGTAGTAAGTAAGCCATGTAAGAAGTTGTCTGAGACTCTCTGCCCTTGCTTTGGTCTCCTAACAACGAAACCTTTCTCCCAACACAAAGCCAAGTGGAGTGGAGGATGACAAGGTAGTAAACTACATCTTTTCCTTTGGTTTAAATATTATAATGTATTCTAGGCAATAGAGTGAAGCAACATTAACACTTATTTTGCTTGAGTTTTAATCTCTTAGTCATTTCCAGAACATTTACAAATGGATGTGACAGTAGTGCACCAATTGGCACAATATTTTCTTCTCTGTTGCTACTTCTTCAGTCTACGTATTTAAATATTTTTACTGCTTATAGGTATGACCTTAAAAAAAAAAAAAGAAGCAAAACCAAGAACAAATGAAGTGGAGATCAGTGTCTCGCAGGCATTTTTATCACTTTTATCTAATAAAGTAGATGCCTTCTAAATGATAAACTCTGATTCCTGAGTTGGTTATTGTTCTCAAGGGCATGCTACTTCAGGAAAGAATATATTTTTTTTTCTTCTTCTTCTTTTTTCATGCAGGATGCTTCCCATTTTTCCTACCATACAAAGTAGTAAGCAACACAGAGGAATCTTGGGTTTGGCAACACTTTTCAAGATGTATCAATTGTAATTAATTGAAGATTTCTGAAAATAAGATCCTCCTGCAGGCTTTAATGACTTGACTCTAGTTTCATGTTCTTGAAGGTAAATTATAGTGAGAGTTTTGGCACAAGATTGCCAGAAAGAAACTGTAGATTGCCAGTGTTTACATGGTTACCCCTTTTCTTTATTTCCCTGAACTGTGCCTCATAATTATGATTGTACATGCAATTGATCTTTTACTACTCCTGAGTTTAAAGATGGATGTTCTTTCACAAAGTCTACCTCCCTCAAGTAGGTTCTATATGTAGACTGTAAATACAAGGGAGGATTCAGCAGGACCTTGTAAGCTCAGAGACCCTTAGTTACAGGTTACCTGTTTTTCCTGTGATGTTACTGTTATCGCTTCCTAAAACATTACAAAATAGGTTTTGTTTAGGTTTTCTTTTAGGAGAAGTTAGAGATTAGATACACTGAGGTTGTTCCAGCTGTAGAAAGTACGTATGTGTGTGTGTGCATTTGTGTATGTCTCCTTAAAGTATGTCAGTGTCTCAATTGAGTCACTGTACTATCCAAGTTCTATCTAGTATGCAAATCTAAGTGTAAACAATTAGGGGTTACAAATAGATTTAAGCAGCTTCTTAATATGAGTACAGAGATTGGCAAACAAATGAAGAAAGACTGGACCTATTGTTTAATCCTAAAACCAATCTAAATTCTCCATCTTTTAAATATTTAGTGTTTTTAGTGGTTTCCATAGATTCCAGAAATTAAAAACAAAACCCAAAACCAAGACAGCTCTAGTTCTATTTATGGTTGTTCCCACCCATTGAGAGCCAGAAAAGACTGAAAGTATTGCAAAGTCCTATTTCCTTAATACAATTTCTAGAAAATAATATTTAGTTCAATACAGAAATGCTCATTTAGATGTTTCAAATACACTGAAGTTTTGTTGACCTAGAAACAAAATCTAGTTTTGGATAGTCATTGTTTTACAAGTCAGCCATATTCCCAGAAGCATGCAGGTAAACTGAATTTTGTCATTTTGTATATTAATGTATGTATTTGATAAATATATATTCAATATGTTCTGTGTGCCAGGCATTGAGTTTGTGGCTAAATACTGAAAAATGAACAAAATAGGTATGATTCCTTCCCTCGTATAGATTATAGCCTATTAAAGAAAACAGCCATAAAATACAAATAAAGGAAATTTAATTATAGTAGGCTAGAAAATAAATGAGCATATATGCACCTGTTGTAATATACAGGTAGATATAGAAGTATTTTTCCTATTCATTCTATAAAAACATAAATGTTCATTACCTAGAGTAAGTATTTTGTTATATGGACCTGCAGTATTATAATTGACCATTTTCTGTTACCCTCATTCTCTCACCATAAACCTTTACGAATGTTTTGTACATTGACCTTCTCTCCTTTCCACATGATCAAGGAAATTCTCACTCAACAAGGAGATGTGACCAGGCAATCAGAATGTGCTTTTGACCAGTCAAGGCTGATGTATCTTTGACTGGCTGCCCAATTTCCATGTTGAGTGCTTCATGTATCTCTGCAAATTATCCTCTTCTATTCACCTCTTTGTGGTCCACTTTGTCACCTGCCATCATCTGCTTACTCCCCTGAGGTTTTGTTCTCACAAACTTTTCCTGCTAGTCAGTTTTTTTTTTTTTTTCCTGTTTCTAAACATACATCCCAACGTCTGGCATGATCTTCACACTTTTCCCAGTCACCTTCCTCAGTTAAACCTGTCTACTTGGCAGACAAGCACTTCGGAATTTCATATCTACTCTTTCTCCTGACACTGACATTTTCTTTTTTTGGCATACAAATGTCAACAGGTAAGATCAAATGGGAAAGAGGCATGAAAGGTTAATTCCCCAACATCAGCACCAACTATAGGAAATGTATTTGCAGGGGTACTGCTAAGTGGAGCTCATCAAATGAGCTGTGGTCTGTGACAACTATTAAATGAGAACATTTCTGTCACAACGCAGGCCAAGTCAGATTGTTTCAGTGTCACGTGTCACTGCATGAAGAGCAGAGAAAGCCAGCTCTTCGTCCTTACACAAGAGCCCTTCAAACATGGAAGGTCAATGTCACAGAATGCGAAGGTCTCACCAAAGAGGGAGCAGCTATTGTCAAAGTCAAAGGACAATTTTTAAAAATAGTTATCAATCTTAACCAGATGCTTACTCAGATCTGGCCATCAGTTTGTCATCACATGTAAAGGAAAATTAAAAAATTATAAATGTAGAAAAGAAATACAGTTGTTCACTACATTACTTGAGAAATAAAATAAATGACTGAGCTTCTAGGATGGAGGTTATATAATGGATTTTACACCAATGGATCTTTAAAAAAGGTTACAAAGTGAAAATGTAATTTGTCTAAGTTGAAAACAAGAAGAAACTTTAAACTTTTTTTTCCAAAATGGATCTCTTCCAAATTCCCTTTCTTTGCAGGCCAAATTTTCAATGAGGTTAATTTACAATAAGAGAACTTCAATTAACATGAAGAAGATCTTTCTTAGTAAAATATAAGATTTTACTTTTATAACTTATTTATTCATATTCATTTTCAAAAATGTTTTTAAGTGGCTTATATATAAGTCAAGAAGATGTAAGGTTGGTAAACGAGAAAGAGTAAAGAGAAAGCAAAAACAGAAAAGTAAAGCTGAATCAGAGATAAAGTTAGTAATCATAATGGATTGAATTGGAGTTTCTTAGTAGTAAAGACTACATGAAAAAGAACAATCGGGACATACTATTGATTTTAATAGTAGCTCAGGAGAAAACAGTTTTTTGTGTACTGACACCTGAAAAATGTTTTTCTTGAGCAACTCTGAAAAGCAGACTTACTGTGTGGGATGAACATAACATTAGTTCACTAAAAAAGATTTTACATATTATATATTAGCATGCTATGTTAGTGTCTAAATGTGTTGTAACAAATTACCACAAACTTAGTGCTTTAAATATACAACTTTATTGCCTAACAATTCTGGTGGTCGAAAGTCTGAAATGGGTCTGACAGTGCAAAGATCAAGGCGTCAATAGATCTGAGATTATTTCTGGATGTTCTAGGGGGAAATTTGTTCCTTGCATCTTCCAACTTCTAGAGTTTGCCCACATTCCTTGGTTCCTGGCCATACCACTCCCACCTCCGCTTCTGTCATTAGATCTTTTTCTCTGCCTCTCCTGCCTCTCTGACCCTCCTGTCTCTGTTTTGTAAGGGCCATTGTGATTACATTGAGCTGACTGGGATAGTCCTTGATTAATTTTCCCATTTTAAGATCTATCCTTTTATTATGTAAGGTAACATATTTGGGGATTAGGATGTGATCATTTTGAGGGGAAGGGTGATAATTCAGCCATACATAGTTGCCTTAACCTAGAAAGATAATTGATGGTGAAATGCCTGTATGTTTAGCTCTCTGATACTCTTGTCTAATCTTGTCTAAAAAGGAAAAAGAATGTCAAGAGAAAAAGATAAATTATATCTAGCCAACTCTGAATTAATATGATATATTTCAATGAAAATTCTTATTAGTGTTAGGGGCAAAAAAGGTTTAGATTTGGGTAGAATGTACATACTCTGTGTTACTGATTAAGGTCCAATCCAAAATGCCTTCCACACACACAGGTGATATCTTGTAATGAAAATCAAAAATTTTAACCAGGATTTCAATAGAAAGCCACCTTCCTTGGAACAGAGATCCTTTAGTCAGACTGTTAATTATTTACCATATAGTTATGGCCCTGTTAAACACAGGAAAAATAAGTAATGGACTTCTCAAAGTTCTACATCATAGCACATAGCAAAAATCATTTTAGCATACATTTTTAAAAAATATTTTATTTATTATTTTTAGAGGGAGGAGAAGGGAGAGAGGCAGAGAGGGAGAGAGACATCAATGTATGGTTGCCTTTCACCTGCCTCCAGCTATGGACCTGGCTGGAGACCTGGCTTGCAAACTGGCTGGGAATCAAACCAGCGACCTTTGGGTTTGCAGGCCAGTGCCTTACCCACTATGCTACCAGCAAGGGCTAGCTTACATTTTTTTTTAAAGGTTTTATTTACTTACAGCCATTAGAATCCCCAGAAAATCCATTTAGCTGTTGTAACAATTTAATTGAGGGTCTTCTATGATAAACTTTTCATAATATATGCCTCCGTCAGCAAGGAAATAAACCCATTTAAAGGCTTCTTCTTAGTTTTTAAAAATTTAATCAATATTTGAGAATGGTTCTCCAAAATGGTAGCTTGGATCATTTTGCCTAGATATGAGGCATTCACTTGGACTGTACTCAGATTAACTACATTGAAAGAACAACTATGTACTAAGTCAACTCTTAATTTTAAGACAGTAAAAATCTGTATCAAATGCAGATTGGAAAATACTTTGCTCTTTTTTAAAGTGTAAGATAGGTCAACTAAAATAATGTCAGGTTTTATACAAAGAAAACTAAAGAGAGTTCAGAGACCATTTGTATCTAAACTATAATGGAAAGAAAATCTGTTCTGACAAGTTTTGGTTTTCATTTTGATGTTAAGCGGTGGGTAGTACTCTAAGCTAACATAGTTTATTTTAAGACCTATCTGTTTTCAGAGTCAAAGGCCAAGGGGTCATCAATGAGAGCTGCACATGAATATCTAGAGGTTAATTGACAAGGTGATATAAAGTGTAAAATGGTCAAAAGTAATAGCTCTGCCTAACTGCTGGTTCACATGGAGAATACTGGCCTAAGGAACTCAGACTTGACACTTATCAAATCAGAAACTGGGTTTACATTTTATATAAAATCAGATATGCCCTGACTGGTGTGGCTCAGTGAATTAAAAGCAGGCCTGTGAACCAAAAAGTTCCTGGTTTGATTCCCAGTCAGGGCACATGCTTGGGTTGTGTGAGGGCCAGGTTCCCAGCTGGGGGTGTGTGATAGGCAACTAAATGGATGTTTCTCTTATTTTCTCCCTTTCTTTCTTTCTCCCTCCCTTCCTCTCTCTCTCTGAAAAATAAATATGTAAAAATCATTAAAAAGAGAACTAGATAGAGAATTTCAGAGAAAACATCTATCATTCAAAACATTTTCTGTCTTTGGCAAGTTGGCTTACTTCAGTTGGCTAAGCAGATGTTCAGAGACCTAAACTCCATTGTCCCCTTCTTACAAGCACCCAACTCTTTAGAAGCAATTCTTTTGAGGTCTTTTATCTTTCATGTCCAGAAAGGATGGCATGCACATAAGGTTTTGTGGTGGATATAGCTACAGCTTTTCTTGCTGAAAAGTACTTGCCTATGAACGTTGATATTCTCTTTCCTAGTTTCATCCTTAGATTAACTGGGAAGAGGAACTGGGGAAGGGTTAAGGTTTAGCCAAGGTTTCTGAGCTGACACTTCGCAGGGAGCCCTGAAGGGAAGTGGCTGGCTTTAATCATTCAAAGATCTATAGAAAGAAAATCTGGAATATTTGCACATTTAGTTTCATTTGAGACTTAGACAAATTTTGACATAATAGGGAAAGTCCTAGCAGATATCTATTACCATTGCTGAAACATTAATCTTTGTATCTAGTAAGTTATTAAGTAGGTTGACCATAGGTAATTACAGAAAAAAATATTTGGTAGCTAAAATAGTGCCTGATTTTTATGTGTGTTCGGCACTTCTGTTCTTCTCCTCATAAAATACATCAATTTTCCATCTTCTACCATTGGCCACAGTCTGGCAGAGCCACTTGTCTTGTTCCAAAGAACAAATTTAATAAGATCCCATGATTTTCCAAGCTGGAACCATATAGGGGGCAATACATTTTTACTCCATAATCCACACCCATAAAGGTATGAAATTCCCTTTTGGGGAAAGTACTCCATGAAATGAAGTCAAAATGAAAAAAATAATGGGAAGAGAGAGGAGGGTCAAGGATCCTACAAGTATTAACCCCTGGGTCTGTCATCTCTGAGGTGGTTTTCATAACTGTCTTTGTGAAATTTTATTATGTTTTCCAATGAACTCTTTTCCTCATTATATCCCCACTCAACTTGCATACAAGTATGTGTCACTTGCAACCAAAGTGTCTTAACACTTTCACTGCTGATGTGTGTTTAGCAGTTGTAGCTAAATGAATTGCCCCAAAGAAACTAATGAATATTTTCAATATGCTCAAGACATAGTACTGTTTATGCTTCTCATTTTTCCTCATCAAGGCTACTAGTACACATCTGATGTGTTTCAGAGGCTGAATACTAGGCTTCACTTTGTCAAGGAGGATTCAGTGACTGCAGGAGTTCTATTGAAGTCTAATGTTAGCTTTATCTGGTACATAGTCATCCAGCATGCAAAACTCAGATGATGTGATAAATTCATGGACTTGCTACAACTTTAAGAAAAGCCTTGCTGACTTAAACTATGAAGCAGACAAAAATTATAGACATGATTATAATTAGAGACAGTTTGGATCCCAGGTTGTTATTGTTATTTTTGCAACTATTGATTTCTTTCTCCTCCTTCTTCATCCTCTTTCTCTTCCCCTCCTCCTTCTCCTCCTCTTTCTCCTTCTTTTTCTATTTTTACCCAAGAACATTTTCCCATTGCTTTCAGAGAGAGAGGGAGGGAGAGAAGAAGAGAAGAAGGGAGAGAAAACCATTGATATGAGAAACATCAGTTGGTTGCCTCCCATAGTTACCCAGACCAGGGATCTAACTTGTAACTTAGGCATATACCCTGGCCAGGAATCAAACCCATGACCCTTTGGTTATAGGACCACACTCCAACTAATTGAGCCATACTAACTAGGACCCCTACATTTCTTAAATAGAGGAAAATATAATTTGTGTTTCTTTAAAGAACATAATAATGATAATACCCAATGAGTCTTAGAGTTTCATGTCTTTTCATAAAAATATTACCAGTGTTTTAAAATTTCTTTCTTTATCCTTGTCTCCTACTATTCCTTAGATTTTCATGAATTCTGCAGCATTTGGAAAAGTAAGTTTAATAAGTGAATACACGTAGACTTAGGTACCTATACAAAAAATCTTATATAAATATGATATAATTATTTACAACTGAAATTACTACCTTTTTTTTTTTTTTTTTTTTGCAGTTGGTACATTATTATAGATCAGGGATTGACAAACTTTCTGTAAAGGATCAGATGGTAAACAGTTTCCATTTGCAGTCCAGATGATCTTTACAGGAACTACTCACTTCTTCTGTTGTAGCATGAAAGCAGCATTGACAGTGTGCAAACCAATGGTCAGGGCTGTGCTCCAATAAAACTTCATTTATGAAAACGGGCAGTGATGGGCCAATATTTGGTCTTAATTTGCTGACCCCTGCTATAGATGGGCCCTTTTATTGTGATATGTTAAACATCTACCTCTGATTCTGTATTTCTTCTAACAGACGGACATGCTCACCTGGCTGTTTTATCATCATCTTAGTTTAAACTGGGAAAATGAACAGTTGGCTTCAATGATATAGACAAGAGAAGATTGTGGCGTAGATTAGGGTGACAGTGACTATGGAGACAAGTGGGTACAGATGTGTTCATGCTATAAACACAACAGGATTTTGTTATTGACTAGATGTGGGGATGTGAGAAAGAAAGGAGTCAGGGAACATTTCCCTCAACAAACAACAGTTATTCCCTTTTGGATGCCTTTGTGCATAAGGTTTGACCCCTATTCCACTACAAATTCAAATTGTACTCATTCTTTGAAAGCAAAGTCACATCATAATTTTCAAAGATGTTTTTTTCAAATGTTTAAGTCCACAGTGATGCCCCTTGTTTGAACTCCCAAAGGATTTATTGTTTATTTTTCTCATTTTGATATTTATGTTTATATATTACACTATTCTTTATTTCATGTATATGCCAGATTGTAGGATATTATAGAATATGTGGATCATATCTGGTATTTCTTTTGCTTCCTACTTAATTTCTGGCTTAGTTCCATGAACCTACCTAGTAGAAACATGTTAAATACTTATGTATAAATGAATCAATGAGCAAATGAGTGAATAACATTCAGATTTATAAAGAATATGGCAGAAACTTCAGAAGCAGATTAAGTCTTTCCACAACAAAATGTTATCTTTCTTCTCAACTTTCATCTATTAATAATAATGCCCAGTCTTACTGGTACTCAGGTCTCTCATGTTTTCATTAGCACTTAATCGTTATTATACTGTCTCCATTTTACTTTTTCAAATTATTCCACTTATTATCATTCCTTGACCATGTCTCTTATGTTTCATTGTAATATTTAATATTTATTTTCAGACTTTTTAATTTAACATATGTAGCTATCTCTTTGACCTTCTATTCACCCCAACTTTTCTTTAAACTCTGCCAAAGATCTACTCTGAATTGATGCCTTTTCCCAGTGAGATTTGAACTGTGCAATACATGTCTACAGACAAGATTTAATTCCATAATAGTTTCACAGGATCTGAGCAGTTCATTCCTGTTCCCATTGCCTCACTTAAAAATGTCACAGGTGGGAGTTAAAGTTGGGAGCGTATAGTAATGAGGTAATGCTTTAGGGTGTAAGAATCACTGTAAACAAGAGAATATGTCAGGAGAACAAGTGATTTTTCTTTCTAGGGTTTGTTTCTCATCTTTGTATCACATAATTTCAGTATTTTAAGCCTTATTTTCCAACATGGTTGGAGAATTCTAATCACACTTCTTATACTATGTAGGCATGATTTTTCAGATTGAATCATACACATTGATTTTAAAAGGCTAACTTAAGGAAGTCACAAATGAACCTTTATGTTGCAGCTCAGTTATAAAATTATAAGTACTGTGATCATTAGACCTAGAAATTAAGTCTGCTATACAACTCTGCAAGTATATGTGTGTGAATATATATTTTTAATATATATTCACACACATACATAAATATATGTAATATATATTATGTACAGTATATTAAAAATCATATGAAACTAATATAGATGAAGAGAGGGAGGAGGGAAGGAAAAAAATATATATATAGATGAAGAGAAAATGTATTTAACAATTGACTCATTGCTACCTTACATCAATTTCTTAACTATATATGAGACTAAATTATAAAATTATTTCTTTATTTGTAAGGTACAGAGATTATAAAATCGCAGAGTTGGAAAGAATCCTAACTCTTATTTTAACATTCAGTTTCTAGGTTTGTTTGTGGCTCATTTTTAAAATATGAAACTTATAATTTCAATGAATAATGGATTATAGACAGAAAGGGAGAGATTCATCAAAGGCTGAATAATTGTCCAGTGTTAAACAGAAATAAAAAAATGACATAGAAAGACATTAATTTGTATCAAGGCCAACCAATCTACCAATAAACAAATACTAGCACAAGATTAAAATAGAGGTCTTAATGACAATGCTACAATAAATATTTAGAGAATACATATTTATATATGTTAAAACATGTTTAAAGGTTTTTGTTGATAAGAGTCTATGGCAGCTCCCCTGTAGGTTATTAGCTTTCTCTTGCTGATTTTAATGTTCTTTCTTTGTCTTTAACCTTTGTTATTTTAATTATGATGTGTCTTGGTGTGGGCCTCTTTGGGTTCATTTTGTTTGGGATTCTCTATGTTTCCTGGGCTTTTGTGACTTTTTCTTTACCAGGTTAGGAAAATTTTCAGTCATTATTTCTTCAAATAGTTCTTAATTCCTTGCTTTCTCTTTTCTTTTTCTGGTGCCTCTGTGATGCAAATGTTGTTGCACTTGATATTGTCCCAGAGATCCCTTAAACTACTTTCAATTTTTGGATCTTTTTTCCCTCCTGATTGGGTGTCTTCCACTATCTTGTTTTCCATACCACCAGTTCAGTCCTCCCCTTTATCTAAATCTGTTGATTCCTTCTAGTAAATTCTTCATTTCAGTTATTTTTCACTTGTGACTGGTTCTTTTTTTATATTTTATGTCCTGTTTTTTGCTATCTTTTTGTTGAAGGTCTTACTGAGTTCATCTATTCTTCCCATAAATTTATTGAACATTTGAACATCCTTATAATCAATATTTTGAACTCTGTATCTAATAGATTGCTTACCTCCATTTTACTTAATTGCTTTTCTGGTCTTTTATTTGGGACATAATCCTTTGTCTTTCCATTTTGACTGCCTTTCTGTGTTTGTTTCCCTGTATTAGGTTGATCTGCTATGTCTCCTAGGCTTTGGAGAGTGGCCTTATATAGTAGGTGTTCTGTTGGGTCCCATGGTATAGAACCCCTGATCCTCTGAGCTGGGTGTTCCAGGAATGTTCTTTCTGTGAGTGGTGTGTGCCCTCCTGCAGTAGCTGAGCCTTCATTGCTGTTGGCATGTCAGTGTATGGGATTGATCCTCAGGTTGGCTGGCTGTGAATATTGGTTGTGACTACAGCATACAGGCTGGTGTACTGGAGCTGATTCTATGGAATGGTATTTATCCCAGAGTGATCTGGTGCCTGCCAGAATCTTACTTTGGGAGTGACTCTTATTGATCTAATCTGATGGTACTCATTTGTAGTCTGAAGCTTCCTGTTCAGGTGTGTTGTTTCTGGGACCTCTTTGGAGGTGCTCCAGTGCAGGGCAATATCAGACACTGCCATGACTGGCTTGGGGCTGTTAGGAGCTACCCAAGTGATCTCTGGTTGGTAGCTTCCTCTGCTAGGTCTGGATATGAATGGGAAGGGCCAAGGCGTGAACCAAAGTTAGCTGCCATCAATACCAGGCCAGAGGCAATTCAACAAAAGGTCCAAGGTACCCCAATATTTGGCAGTGTTTGCTAGCTACCCATAAGGCACAGTCATTGGAAGAGTCTTGGGTTACTATATGAGTTGAGTGAGGCAGGGCTTCAGGGAGTTGCCAGTGGTGTTCATCAGGTTAATACAGATTAAGATCAGGCACCCAGTGCTGGGCTTGAGGCTATTTAGCAAAAGTCTCAGAGTACACCATGGATAGTTGTCATCCTCCTGGGGATCTTTGGAGTAGGGTGGGGTCTCAGGGTGCCCTTACAGAGGAGCTAGTGGAGTTCACCAGGCTCCTACAGATTCAGATTGGCCTTGTAGGGGGAGAACTCAACCCAGGACAGATGGTGCTTGTTGGCCATGCTAAAGGAGGGCTCAACACAAAGGCACAACAGCAACCATACCCTTCACCCCATACCCTGAAGCCACACAACTCATTTTTCCCCTGTATGCCTCTAGCATCTCTTGAGCTTAACCAGAATTCTTTAGAGTATTTTAAGAAAAATTGTAGTGTGGCCCAGGTTGGTTGGCGTTGAGAGACCCATGGGTTCTTTTTGAGTTGGATAGGTCATGGTCTCAGGGAGTCATCATGGTGGGGCTAGTGGAGCTCACCAGGCTAATGTAGATTCTGATTTGGCTATGTGGCATGAAAGCTCAACCTAGACAAGATGGTGCTTACTGGTCAATGTGGGAGGATGGCTCAACACAGGGACAGTGGTGACTGTCCCTCTAGCCCTAGCCCTGAGACAGTGCAGCTGAGTTTCTCTCTGTGTATCTCTGGTGCCCCCAAGTTGTTGTTGGCTGGAGCCCAAGATGAGTGCCTATGAATGAGAGTTTATGCATTCTTTAAGATTTGCCCCGGGTTTTCAGCAGCCTTTCTGCCTCACCTTGAGGATAGAATTCCTGCTAGATTTTACAGCTGGATGTTTTGTTTTCTCCTGATATTCTGAGCTGGGGAGCCCAGCTTGGGGCTGAAACCTCTTGCTTTTAAGGGGGTACCTTAGAAGCTGAGATAGCCCACCAGATTCTCAGCTGCAACAGGTGGGTGATTTGCCAACCCATTTCGTGTCTTCACCCCTTTTACCAGTCATGATGCTTTTATCCTCTATATGCTTAGTTACAGGACTCTTCAGCTAGCCTTCAGATGGTTATCAAGGTTGATTGTTTTATAATTAACTGTAATTTTGATGTGGTCATAGGAGGAGGTGAGTGCGGTGTCTCTCTTCTCTGCTATCTTTACTGGATCCCTTGAGTCATCTTTTAAAGTACAGTGGATGGTTTGAGTTCCCCTTTTAATGTTATGTAAAATAACTTTAAATGTTAAATAAAAATACATATATACTTAGAAACTGGTATTATAAGTGCAGAAGAGGTACTCTTTATTCTTTCCCTTTTAAAATTTCTTTAGTTATGCATAGTGTTTTATCCAAAACGACTTCCTCTAAAATTTAAATGTCAACAAAATTTTAAAATAAAACTGAACAAAAATAGTATCTATCATCCAATTAATTGCAATTATCTTTACAGACTAAACCTTTAAATGTGCTTTAAGATAACTAGAAAGAAACAGCAAGATATAACAATTACAAGAGAATGGAAGTCTTTCAGAAACATCCCAGATTCAATGTTTACAAGCTTATTGTACTTGCTACAATATGCAAACCATATATTGGTTTTGTAGATTAACATTGTGCTAAAATACTTTTCTGTTCATTAAATAGTTTCTGTTTTGATGTTCTGGCCCTATAACAAAGGCATGGCAAATATCTTTAAAATTTGTTTGAATGGGAGACAAAACATGAGGATAAGGAAGAGTTAGTGGATATAAGTTGATAGTTACAATAAAATGATATTTATTCATAATTGAAAAAACACACACACATACAATGGTGTGAAGGTCAAATATAAATCTTATTTTCCTGATTTTCATATGCTCTTTATATGATATATGAACATAGAAGCTTATAACTGTGAAATAATACAATAAAACCCTTTTATTTTACAGAAGAGATTCAGGAACTCTCAGCTGCATTGTATTTATGTTTGTGAGATTAAGTGAAACTCAGTTAAAAGATGAAGAGAGAGACTCAGGCAAGCATCCTGTTATAGGGAGCTGTGCTTGCAAAACCAAGGATCATTTTCTTCGCTCTGTGACACTTCATATAGCATGCAGTGCACTCGGGTTACAGCTGTTATTTCTGTGCTCTTAGAATCTCAGGAGGCAGTTTTGTTTGGAGAAGAGCTTAGTGTGGATGGATGCAACAACCTTATCAGTTGGACACACTTAGAGTATACATCTAGCTTTTAAAATATCTGAGAATGTTTTAAAATTCATACTTTATTAAGAAGAAGAAGTCTTGAGAGTGACATAAACTGCATGCTGCCTCATCTGCACTTAATTTTGGAAATGTAAAGAGAGAATTTTGGCAGCTGGTAGAATTTTGAGCAATGTAGGAATTGAAATGAAACCTAGGTCCAAATGTATAAACTACTATGGTAGTAAATTGAATTAATGCAACTGATAGAGCAGTTCTCTATCATGAGATATTTCATGAATATCCCAGGTACTTCATTCATAATTTGTTAGACTCAGTCACAATGTTTGTGCTACAAATTCTGCTTGGATTTCGGATGGAAAGTCATTTAAATATATTGATTTATTTGGTGAAAATTGACAGCTTTGTAATGATAGAATGTACTATCCATGAACATGGTATATCCTTCCATTTAATCAGGTGTTTTGTTTTGTTTTGTTTTGCCTTTAAATAGAATGGAGTATTTTTGGCTATTAAAAATTTTTTTCCTCACCCGAGGATATTTTTTCATTGCTTTCAGAGATACAGGAAGGGAAGAGTAAGGGAGAGAGAGAAACATTGATGTGATAGAGAAATATTGATTAGTTACCTGGACCAGGGACCATACATGACCATACCAGGGATGGAACTCACAACCCAATATGTGCCCTGACTAGAAATTGAACCTGTGGCCCTTGGTTATGGGATGACTAATCAACTGAGCTACACCAGCCAGGGTTCATCATTTAAATTTCATCTGTATATACTATTACATTTTCAAGTTATTGTGGAAGTAGAGAAATACTGTTGATATTTATATGTTGATTTTGTGTCAGCCAATAACTGACCTCATTATTTTTTCAATTTCTGTTGATTATTGAGGATAAATGATAGCATATGTAAATATCAATATTGTTTTTTCTTTTGCTTGCTTACTTTGCCCATGATCCTTAAAGTTATATTATTTTTTATTATTAAAAAAAATTAAGTTTATTGGGGTGACATTGGCTAATAAAGCTATATGTTTCAAGTGCACATTTCAAAGATACATGATTTCTATATTGTATTGTGTACCCAACACCAAAAGTCAAATCATCCTCTATCACAATATATTTGACCCCCTTTCTGGCCCCCCAAATCTCTTCCCTCAGGTAAATACCACACTATTGTCTGTGTCTATGAGGTTTTGTTTGTTTTTCTAGTTTGTTCATTTGTTATTTTTAATTTTATATCCCATATATGAGTGAAATCATACGATTCTTAACCTTTTCTTTCTGACTTATTTTGTTTATCATGATATTCTCAAGGTCCATCCATGTTTCACAAATGGTGATGTTTCATCTTTTCTTATGGCTGAATAGTATTATATTCATATAATATATAGATATATAGATATATAATATTATATATAGATAATATATATAATATATATATTATCTATATATATTATATATAGATATCATATCTTTATTAAAGTATTTATCAAAGGACACTTCAGTTGTTTCCATGTCTTGGCCACCATGAATAATGAATGCTGCAGTGAACTAGGGGTACATATATCTTTGTGAATAAATATTTTCAAAATTTTGGTGTAGATATCCAGAGGAGGGGTTGTTGGATCATATGGTAACTCTATTAATTTTCTGAGGAACATTCATAATGTTTTCCACAGTGGCTGTACCTATCTACATTCCCACCAGTAGTTAATGAGGGGTCCTTTTTCTTCACAGCTTCTTTTAACACTTGTTCTTACTCGTCTTGTTGATGATGGCCCATTTTAAAAGGTATGAGGAGGTATCTTATTATTTTGATTTGTATTTTCCTAATAGCTAGTGAAGATATGCATCTTTTCATATAACTGTTGGCCATTTGTAAAACATGTCTTCTTGTGACAAGTGTCTGGTCAGGCCTTCTGCCCTGGACTCCTTTCTTTAAATCCTTACCCAAAGATATTTGTATTGATATTTTAGAGAGCAAAGAAGGGAGCAAGGAGGGAGGGAGGGAAAGGGAGAGAGAAACATCACTTGGTTGCCTCCTGTATGCACCTCAACCAGGAGTCAAACCCACAGCCATTTGGCAAATAGGATGATGCTCCAACTGAGTGAGCTACCCTGCCAAGGCCCACTGTAATTTTCTAATGCTATATACTTTATACTTACATTTTGAGGTAATTTATTTTGGTGAGATTAAGAAATAAAACTACTGTTGAGACCTAAAAATGCAGAGAAAGAGAGGAAGAAAATACTTCTTTGCTCAGATTTAAAAAGGCATTTCAGTGGTTAGTATTCATCTGACCTATAATGGACTCCACAGACAAAAAGGAGCTGCCTGCATTTGGTTGGAGGAGAACCAAAGGAGGAGAAAGTCTGCCTGCCTCTTCAGGGCCTGGCGTTCCCATGGCAGAGTAATTCTGCAGTGTTGAGAGTGTCAAATATTAAAGGCAGAGACACAATTTATACATACTTTTCAGTTTTTTGTTTACTCTAGAGCAATACCTGATAGAACATTGGTTTACATTCTTCATCCTCCCAATAATTAATCTTCTTTGTTCTTTATTCTAATAGGCAACATCAGGTAAAAGGGCATCTAACATCAAAACAAAGGAGGAGGGACAACCTTAAATAATCTCAGATGTATGAAATTGTTATTTTTGTGAAGAAAGATAGTAGCAGCTTACTTAAGCTGGAAATAGAGTCAGTTAGTATATAAAGTTTTCATACAATTATTTAGGTCCTGTACTCATTTATGCAGATCAGCATTAATGATACACAGATCAAATAATATAACTATTTAGAATTCAAGTAAGTATGTTGGTTAGAAACCTAACGTAGGTCTGAGTCAAATGATCTGGAAAATACTAAATTTACTCTAAAACAACTAAACAGACAGGATATATTTATAATGGTTACTCATTAATAGAAAGGTTTTAAAACTGAAATTGTGAAATCCCTAGATTGCTAAAATAGGAATACTTGTGTAACAATACAGTTTTCATAGACCAATAACTTCCTTAAAACTAATTTTATTATATTATGGAAAAATATAATATTTCAATTAAATACACAATAACTAGCAAAGGTCTATTTTTATTTTTTATCTTTTTAACTGAATATTTTATTGTTCAATTACAGTTGTGCCAATTTTTTCCTTTTGCTGTCTTTTGTGGCAAAGTGGGATGAAATGGCTACGTTGTCTAGAATGATTATGAAAAGCCTGTTAAGAAGCGACTTTGGAATAGAAATGCAATGGGAATGAGCCATGTGACAAAGTGCCTCCAGGAGGTGCAATAGGAAATACTTAGTTCCTGAGAAAGAAATGTGCCTGAGTTGTCAAGGCCAGCATAGTTCGAGCAGTGTGAGTGAGGAGAGAAGAAAGAGACAGGTAAATGTGACGTGGAAAAATACTTTAAAAAGATAAGTTAAACTAAATACCAGGAAATTTAAGTTCCTTTCTCTAGTTCTCCATCTGTTTAAGGCCTTTACCATTTTTATCATCCAAACTTGATTTTTCTGTTTACATACTACACTCCTTTCTTCATGCGATTGACAATTGCTTTATTTTGAAATGACTAGAAATAGTGAAAGCTGCTAAAATGATCTAAAGATTTTTCTGTGTTAAGAATGATTTTTACAGATTATACATTAAGTACTAAATTAAGCCTTTATTTAAAATAACACTTTTTTAAACTACTCATTTCTTGCTTCAATCCTCTTACACAAAAATTTTATCCCTAAATATGAAGACTGAGGTATCGTTAAATCACAATCAATGTCTTTAAATTTTATTATGGTTTATTATATACAGACATAAAGTGTATAATTAAGACAAGCATCTAACTAAATTAAGAACAAACAATTTTTGTCTTAAATATACATATAATTATCTGGTTAGGGAATAGCAAAATTAGATAGCCAAGGGATGTTTTGATGATTTAAGTGTAAATTAATTGTAAACATTAGGATTATATTTCCCCTGAAAAAGTTTTGTGTTTAAAATTTATGGAGACATATACTTGGTGGAGTATGTTTTGAGTTATATTAAATCCAAAGACCCATGAAAATGGTTTGAAATAGTTTTCTGAAATCAAAACCCAGGTATACACATATAACAACATGCAACTGAAGCAATTAGCTGAAGGTTTGAAACTACAAATAAACTTTTAGGAAATTCCCTGCTCATTATCCAGTCATTTATTCATACATTCAACGAATATTGTTTGAACTCCTCCTGTGCTGGGTCCCAAGTTTGAAAAGGAGAACAGGATTCTTGCCCTTCACCTTCTGAGGAAATTGATGGGTAATAGTAAGTGCCATCCTTGTAGAGGAGAGGGGACTTCAAAGTCTACTTGAGGGATGTAAAAGATAAAAGGATCATGTAGTCGTTTTGTATGATTGATTTCTTTCTATCTCTTCTCTAAAATTTTAGGCACTGCCTGTCTAATGGATTGTATTTTATCTGGTGAGAAAATTGATTGGAGTTGAGGTGTAAGGAAGGAATGGCTTTAAGAAGGAAATGACTAATATTGCCATACGACTCAATTGCTTTTTTCTTAACTAGTAAGGGAAAGGAAGAGAGAACTCAGCTATTGGTTTGGTGCTCAGTTGTGTGGTTTACTAAACATCATGCTCAGCCTAGTTGATTTGATTCAGAATTGAGATATTTGCAAGGATTGTGTCAAGGAAGAAGTTTTGAAGCAGTATATCCTAGATGTAGAAGAAAAAGAAGTAAGTGGTTGCTAATTAGGGAGAAAATAGAAAAACCTGTCAATTGGAATCTAATGAAATTAAAGAGGTTTGTGGGAAAGATAGAAAACTGGCATCTCAGAGTAAAGAGAAGGATTTTCTAATTTCAAAAGTAGAATGTATCTGGTGGGTCCATGAAAAGGATAACAAAGTGGAGTAATGAAGAATTCAAGTTCAAAGATTATTATATTCATATTTGGATGAGTCAACCAGAAGATTATGACATTACATCAAATAGCAGTAAATAAATAATTTGAACAGATGCCAAAGCTTATATTGAATCAAGGGAAGTGACTAGGAGGATAATAAAACATAATATCAGAAAATAAGAAAAATATATAGCCAATTGCCAAGAACTTTAAGGGAGTATGTGTGTATGTGTTATTTGTTTGTTTTTATGTAAAGATGGAGAAGTCATGAGCTGAAAGTTGTTTTAAACCCTGAAATATGTGGTATTTGAGAGAAAGAGCTTCCATACTTGAAAGGTCAGGGAGAAATTCATGAAAGAGCCAGTGTTCCATTAAGCCAATC
This sequence comes from Noctilio leporinus, assembly GCA_004026585.1. NCBI lineage: Eukaryota > Metazoa > Chordata > Mammalia > Chiroptera > Noctilionidae > Noctilio > Noctilio leporinus. The sequence continues at coordinate 44,349 of PVIW01000313.1, forward strand.
TGAAAGAAGTAATCAATAGAGAGGCAAGTGTGGTGGAATTTGGTATAGAGAAGTTTGTTTAACTGTTGGGCAAAGAAGTCCATATGGTGGATGTGGGTGTTGATGGTTTGGGCCTTTAAATAGACTATTAAGTTTCACATTTACATTTACTTTAATATCAGGTGAATAAAAGCAACAGAGCTCCTTAGCCTGTAATATCTAACAAATTACCTCAATTTATTTCATTTCATAAGTATAGATCTTGTGTGAATATTCTGTTCTCAGTATATCATCTGATTTTCAAATGTCTTGGGTTTAATAAAAATGCTAAGTGCATTTTGCCAAGAAACTATCATCTGATATTTTCAGCATATTTACTTTAGGAGAAATATAATCCTTATGTTTATGATTCACTTATACTTAAATCAGTGTACTGCTAAGATAAATTCATAGTACATCTGAGATAGTTCTTGCCATTCATGTATCATTTTAAGAGAAATTTTCTTTTAAGTTGTATAACAATGAAGATTAAACCATACCATATCTAATCTGGAAAGTTAGAAGAGATGACTTCTCAATTCAGGGAGTGACACACTACATTAAATCATAGACCTTCAAAACTATAAGGGACAGTTTTGATTAAGAAGATTATAATTATAAAAGAAGATTGATTCTATGATTATAGAAGAAGTATTGGGGACAGAGCAGTAACCTGACAAATCTGCAATCACACTGAATGTAGAAGGAGCCAAACCAAGTAAGTTAGGTGGTGTTTTAATTAATGTTACACTTTCGGTCACATGAACACTTAGCACAAAAGCTTAAACATAGTAAGTGCCAAATAAGTGTTTGTTTAATGAATAGATCAATGTCATTTGAACTCCACCTATGAGATAAATGTGCTCCAGGTTTCTATTTGGCATATTTATTAGGATCTTCATAATGGGCTTTGTACCAATTGCCTTATCAGACACAATTATTGGCTTCTAGAAGCAGTGACCTCAAAAATAACAAAGTGGCTGAAGTGTTCAAATATTAAAGAGACTTATTACTTTAATTTACAAACATAACTCATTTTGTGTGGATAATAGTATGAGAATGTCTATGAATCAAAGTGTTACATTATAGTAAATAAATGAAATACAATACCTGTTTTGATTTCTGTGCATTGAAAATGTTTATGGGGAGAAGAATTTGAGAAGTTCTTTAATTAGACAGCACTACTAGTGAAGTCCTCAGCTGGTAATTGGTGGTCCTGGGGTTTGAATCCAGACAGCTTGGTTCCAGGGTGTGTTATTTTAACTACTCATGATGCAGCCTCAGAAATAGCAAATAATTTCAGGCAGCTTATTTCTCTCGTAGCTAAGGTGGAAAAGAAAAATAGTTGGCTATATATATCGTTTTGTGTTTTGACAAGATAAATAATATGCTGACACATTTTTTTTTCCTGGAACAAATCTCAAGTCTGAGTTAACAGCATGTGGTTTGCATAAAATATATTACGTGTCACACTAGACAATGGCTTTAACTTTCATATCATAGGAGATACAGAAATGCCGTTTAACCAGATAATTTTTTACTTTATTTTTATTGTTTGCATATTACAGATGTCCCCATCATTTTATCCCCCTTTGCCCACCAGCCCCCTCTTCCCTCTGGCCATCACCACACGATTGTCTGTGTTTATGGATTATACATATATGTTCTTATATTAACACTTCAGACAAGCAGAAGGCAATCCACTCAGGCACTTTGCTCCTGCAGCTTACATGATACAGAGATAGTATTGGGACAATCTACATGTTGAGATAGCAAATAATAACCATTAGACTGTCTCTCAAACATCAGATGTCTTCAGATTTCACAGGTGCTGGATTTCATTGGATTTTTAAGCAAATCTTCTCATCAATACCTCAATTACAGGTATTATATATTTATGACTAGCATCAAACCAAATGAGAAAGGCGGAAGGGACCTTCAGTGGGGCCAGTTAAAAAAGCCAACTCCCTTCAGTGTGGAAACCAGCGGTATCCTTCCATAATCTATGGCTGTTAATTGGTCACTTGCTTCTTCTTTCAACAAGGCTTTATAGGCTGGGCCTTGTGCTAGATGTTTGTACAGAAATAAAGATGGCATAAGTGCAAAAAGCCTCCAATATTACTGAAAGCCAGCAATTACCACCCCACCCCACCCCGCACACCCAAATTTTACATTCTTTTAACCTCTTTCACTAGTTTATTAAGAATTGAGAGTTTTACATGATAGCACGTGGTGTTAAACCAGGGTTTCTCAGTCTTGGCACCAATGGCATTGAGACTGGATGACTCTTTGTTGTGGGGCCCTTTCTATGCATTGTAGGATGTTGAGCAGCTTTCCTGACTTCTACCAATTGGGTGTCAATACTACACCACCTCCAGCTGTGACACCCAGAAAGAAGTGTGTTTGGGCATCTTCCTTAGCTGAAAACCTCTTATTTAACCTGAACATATTTTAGAGCAAGTGTTAAAATGTTTATTTCAAAACAAAACAAAACAAAACAAAAACAATAACAAAAATCCCCACAACAGTTTGAGCTGAGCCTTATATTTTGAGTTGCAAACACTATTGGGCCCCATAAAATGATAGCTACAATATTTGTGGTTAGTGAACTAAAGCATATAATTTACTACTTAGGGTTATTTTAGATTGACCATTTAGAGTATTAGCAAATGCCAAAGTCTTTTCTTCAGAGTGAAGTTTTCTCCTGGGAATATAATTCCTTTCTTACCAACCATGGTTACCTTGTAGGCCTGAAAGTTTCCAAATTCTAACTATTAATACAGAGTTATTCTTGTAGCCCCCTCAATTAAAATAGACTCAAGGAGATATAAGCCAAATCTTACAAACTCAGTATCAGATTAGACTCAGGTGAGATATCCATTAAATGTGTGTTCCTAGTTTTTATAGCTGGAGAGCATGTATTTAAAGGCAGAGTAAGGTAGCATCCCACTTATAAACTCTTGGTAATACATAGTTAATACTCACTGAACAATAGTTGGATTTTTAAATTTAATCATTTACTACTTAACTTAAAAAAATTATTGAAGGCAGGATTCAAAAAATATACAATATAAGCAGATAATGAAGTAGCCAAAGAACTTATACGCATGATCCATGGACATGAACAATGGTGTAGGGATATAGCTTGAGGGAGTGTGGGGTGCTGGGTAGAGGGGGACAAAGGGAACATTTGGGCAACTATAACAACAATCAAGAAAATATAATTAAAAAAATAAGCGAGTTATTCAAGAAAAAGGGAAAGCAGTGTAATGAAAAAATGAGTTGAACTACGTGTTAAGGTCAGCACACACATTCATATACTCTCAGTTGCCAAGGTTAGGCAATACATTTGACTTTTAGCAGCATGGCAAAGAGGAAACCATAACCAATTACATGATTCAAGGTCTCAAAATAAAGAACTCCAGAGACGTTTCACAATTTGTGGTATTGAGCCAAGAGAAATTGTACCTGGGGAGCTTCCTAAAGGAGATTCTACTAAAGGAGCATGGCGTCATGAGCCATAGCTTCAGTTATACTACCTTACGTTCCATGACGTAATTATAGTGACAAGCTTTAAAAGGTGGTGTCTCATAAAGGCTATCAATATGTGGTGATGGTGGAATGTCAAAGTTCAGTTTAGTAAAAGATTATAAATAGGGCATTAAAAACAATGAGGTGTTAAATTCTGCTGGCTTGGACGAATCCACAGGCAGATAAGGATTAGAGGACTGCAAGCACTGCATAACTTCAGGAATTCACTATTACTAATACTTGTTTCAACTTTGTTAATCTGTGAGTGGCTATGAGGTAAAAGTTATATTCTCTAAGAGGTACTCAGGTCCTTGCCACATTCTCAGTGGGTTGGAGTGTCGTCCTATACACCAAAAGGTTGAGGGTTCGATTCCAGCCAGGGCACATACCTAAGGTGAGGATTCAATCCCTGGTTCCGGTGCATATCATCCTTGGTTGAGGTACATACAGCAGGTGGTCATTTGATGTTTCTCTCTCTCCCAAAAATCAATAAACATAACTTTAGGTGAGGATTAAAAATATAGATTAAGAAGTACTTGGAATGTGGATACTTTATGCTACCAGTTTTTTTCATAGTTATAGTCTTAACAGTCATCCATGTTGGGATGATTAATAGTCTCCCTCAAAATTTAAGTGTCTGCCCAAAGCAGTGTGCCTGAATAGAAATTCATCTCAATTCTGCCCGATATCTGGCTAACACAGACCCCTTGGAGGGGAAAAAGAGCTCTTTTTAAAAAAATAACCAGAAACCAGAATAAAACAACCGAAATAATAAATACATAAATAAGCTTTAGGCTTTAAAACTACATGTCATAGAAATTATTCACAATAATATATTTATTTAAAATGTAACATCTCTTTTTAAAAAATGCTATTCATTATATTTAGAGGAAGAAAGGGCAAGAAACATCAATGTAAGGTTGCCTTTCATCTGCCTCCAGCTGCGGACCTGGCTGGAGACCTGGCTTGCAACCTGGTTATGTGACCTGGCTGGGAATCAAACCAGCTACCTTTGGGTTCTTGGGCAGGTGCCTATCCACTGAGCCACCAGCCAGAGGAGTCACAGTAATTTAAACCTGAACAAATTTATGTGTCATCCTTGCACAGGAACCATGCTAATCTTCTCTGTATTGTTCCAATTTTAGTATATGTGCTGCCGAAGCGAGCACCAAACCTGAACAATTTTAAAGAGGCTATAACTAGAAACAATAATTTTTTCAAAAAAAAATTGCTAAAGTGTCAACAAAATATGTACCTTTGAGATAAGGATTTTTAAAAAGATTTTTATTTATTATTTTTAGAAAGAGGGAAAGGGAGAGAGGCAGAAAGGGAGACAGACACCTATGTATGATTGCCTTTTTTTTTTTTTTTCAATGTATGGTTGCATTTCACCTGCCTCCAGTCACAGACCTGACTGGAGACCTGGTTTGCAACCAGGTTATGTGCCCTGGCTGGGGAATCGAACCTGCAACTTTTGGGTTCGAAGGCCAGCACCTTAACCATTGTGCTACCAGTCAGGTATGATTGCCTTTCACCTGCCTCCAGCTACGGATCTGGCTGGAGACCTGGCTTGCAACCTGGTTATGTGCCCTGGCTGGGGAATCGAACCTTTGGGTTGGCAGGCCGGCACCTTATCCACTGTGCTACCAGCCAGGGCTATGGATTTTTTAAATAGATTTATTCTATGTATCTTTCTCTTTTCTACCTGGTATATCGTACAGTATGAACTTGTGTGGAACATTTAAAGTGGCCACAAATTCTTAGCTACTTCTCCCACTGAAACATGATGTCACAGTCCCTTCTTGTGTCTGGTTTTCCCTTCAAGTGTGGCTTGACTGATAGAAGACTTTAAAAGTGACCCTCTCAGACACCTAAGGTTAGGTTATAAGAAGCATTGCAGTTTCCACCCGGGAGGGCTCCCTTGGAACACTTTGTTTGGTATCCCTGAGCTGCCATATGTACACTACCTTCACGTTCCGTGCTGGAGAGGCCATGGATAGGTGATCTAGCCCCAGCTGACCTGAGTCTTCCAGCTGTCTGATCGGAAGCACCTGATTGGGAGTGAAGATGTCTAGGACCCTTCAGAATGGCCTAAGCTGTCAATAATGCATGGAAAGAAGAGTTATACAATGGAACTCTTACCTGAATCATGACCAAAAAAGGTTAGCTACATAATTTGGTTGTAGTTAAGCCACTGAATTTTGATGTATTTAACAATAGGCAATAGGAACAACTTGTGGATATGTATGTGAGTATATGGTCTGTCTAGAAGGTGTCCAGCCATGTAATATGAAAAATAGAGACATTTATTGAAGAAAATACAAGATATAAGAAACATGGTACATAGGACAATGATGCCTCAGTGCCCTTCAAACTAGGTAGCTTGGGACCTCACACAGCTCTAATCATCATCATCTGAATCTCATCAACAGTCTGAACTCTCTTCCATTTTGAAGGTAATTTTACTTTTGGGAACAAACAGAAGTTGCAGGGCACCCAATCTGGACTATAGGTAGTGGAGTCACCTGGATGACTCAATGTTTCACCAAACAACTTTGCACAAGATGTGATGCGTGAGTGGGTGCATTGTCATAATAAAGCTGCCAATCACCAGTTACCTGTAGTTGCAGCCTTCTGAATCATTCAAATAGTTTACATGGAGGAATGTTCAAGCTTAATGCAAAATTTGATGCAGATTCATTCCTCTACTTACTCAGTCATTTTGAATGCAATGGCCACACCGTACACATGCTCACTCAATGGCATCTACCACTGGAGGACAGTGAAATCGCTGTTGTCCACACATGTGGACTGTTGGGTTACATCCATGCCACACAAAGTATTCATGTTATATTAACAATGGCTGAGCTTTTTCCAGACAGATGGGGTGTGTGTGTGTGCATGTGTGTACATATATACATATATATTCATATACTGGAATTGACTGATTATATATAATCATTATATATATCAAATATAATCAATTATATTTGATTATATATAATCAAATATAAGCAGTTAAATTTGAGAGGTGGCTTATCTGGAAAAATTAAGTTTTGAAATATTGACATCCTTATTTATTTATTTATTTATTTAGAAAGATTTTATTTCATTATTTTTAGAAAGAGGGGAAGGGAGAGAGGCAGAGAGGGAGAGAGACATCAATGTATGGTTGCTTTTCACCTGCCTCCAGCCATAGACCTGACTGGAGACCTGGTTTGCAACCTGGTTATGTGCCCTGGCTGGGGAATCGAACCTGAGACCTTTGGTTTCGCAGGCCAGCACCTTACCCACTGTGCTACCAGCCAGGGAGTTGACATCCTTTTTAAAAAAAAATCCTAGAGATCTTTGTTCCCTATTGATGGTCCATTTTGGTTTGTATTTGGGGCTTTGATAAAAGTCCTTCCCTTCCACCCTCCTTTATTTCTTAATTAACTCTTAATTAAGAATTTCTTTCCTTCCTTCCTTCCCTCCCTCCCTTCTTTCCTGCCCCCCTCTTTTTTGTTAGGTCATGTTTAGAAAAAATAAATTGCTACAAATCTGACTGTCATTGTTTGGGGCTTTATAATGAACACTATGCATATTTATGATGTCATCTTTACATAAGCAAACCTGAAGGTAGTCTTATTATAAACATTTTAAAGAATCCAAAAATATTATTTTTTATGTATTTAAAAATTTTGTGCTGAGATTATTTTCATTCCATACAAACAGCAGACTGCACTTAGCTTCATGATAAATCCTACTTCAAAGTGATTGTGAGAATTAGACATAGCAGTTGACTGGCTGATATTTTTCTGCATATTAGTTTTATATGTGTAATAATGTTTCATTTGTGTGGTGCTCCAGCTTATTGTAATAGAAGAATTCTCCATGAATAATAAAATTTCAAGCATTCTTCATGTGAACACCTCCAATGAAAAAGTTAAATATAATTCTCCTTATTTATATCTTAGATTGCTTATATTTTAAATTAAATTTAGTTTTGGTGGCCCTTGAGTTACACCAAAATACTGGAAATCTATTTTTAATGTGTTTTGAATCTACTCAATTATAAAAATGTAGATTGAATGCCAATTTTGCTGCCCTTTGGATTGTACATATTTCTCAACTTTCTCTGCAACATTTTATGTTTGAGAATTTAGACTGGAAAAACTATTCTGTCCTTTTATTATTTAGGCCAAATGTTTACTCTTTAAACACACCTACTATTTAAATGATTTAAATACAACTTGCCATTTGAAATTTAATATAATTTTAACAAATTTTTTAAATGTGCATTACATTATTATAAGTCTATTATAAAGACTTAAGAATTCTAAGTCATTCATTATCATAGCTCATCAAATTGAATTGTATCTTCACTGTGAAATACACTTACATGAATTAGGTTATAAATGATATTTCTGGTATATGGGCAAAATAAAATGAAAATACCTTTGTAAAAGCATGTTTAATTGTTGTAATATATTCCATTGTTTTTTTCTATTAATAACTTCTTATGAAGGGGAAAATTTGGGACTGCTTAAATATTGAAAAAATGAAATCAATTTAGTTGATTGTTGATGCAATTCAGTTATTCCCCTAATTACTTATACATTCCAAACTAATAACATATATGGAACTACTCTGAGTTTGTCCTAAATTTTCTTAGAAAACTCTAATGTCTTTAAGACAGCCTATTATGAAGAGTGATTGTAAATGGTTTACTAGGACTAAATGTAATTAATTTATTTTTATCTTTTTATTTTAATTTTATTTTTTTAAATCATTTTTAATGTTTCAATTACAGTTGACAGATATTATTATATTAATTTCAGTTGTACACCAAAGTGGTAAGACATTATATGACTTACTAAATGATCATTTTAATAAATCTTATACCATCTAACATCATACATATTTATTAGAATATTATTGGTTATATTCTCTGTGCTATAATTTACATCCCCATGACTTTTCTTTAACAACCAGTTTGTACTTCTTATATCTTTACCTTTTCACCCTATATCTATGAGTCTATTTTTGTTCTGCTTGTTTATTTTTATTTTTAGCTTTAATTGTTCATAGATAATGGATTTATTGCTACTTTATTGTTAATATTTTGTTCTTTTTTTTCTTCTTAAGAGAAGATTCTTAGACATTTTATGTCATACTGGTATGGTGGTGATGAACTCCTTTAGTTTACCTTGACTGGGAATCTCTTTATCTGTGCTTCAATTGTAAATGGCATCTTTGCTGGGTAGAATAATCTTGGTTGTATCATTTTGAATATTGCTTGCCAGTTCCTTCTGACCTGCAAAGTTTCTATTGAGAAATCAGTTTACAGTCTTATGGAAACTCCATTAAAGGTAACTCTTTGCTTTACTCTTGCTGTTTTTAAGATTCTCTCTATCTTTAAACTTTTAGATTTTAATTATGGTGAGTCTTGGTGCAGGCCTCTTTAGATTCATTTTGTTTGGGACTCTCTGTGCTTCCTGAATTTGTAAGTCTATTTCCATCACCAAGTTAGTGAAGTTTTCTGTCATCATCTTTCCAAATAGGTTTTTAATTTCTTGTTTGCTCTCTTTTCCTTCCAGCATTTCCATGATGTGAATGCTGGTATGATTGAAGTTGTCCCAGAGGCTCCTTACATTGTATTCATGTTTTTAATTCTTTTTGCAGTTCTGATCGGGTGTTTTTTGCTTTCTTGCATTCCAAAACACTGAATTGAATTGTTAGATTCATCCACTCAACTGTTGATTCCTTGTAAATTATTTTTTATTTCATTAGTGTACTCTTTATTTCTAATTGGCTCTTTTTTTATGCTGTTGAAGCTCTCACTAAGTTCATTGAGTATCCTTTAACCAGTGTTTTTGAACTCTGCATCTAGTAGATTACTTGTCTCCATTTTGTTTACTTCTATATTAGAAGTTTGTTTTGTTCTTTCATTTGGGATAGGTTTCTTTGTGTTTGTTTTTATGCAGTAGGTAATGTGACTCTGTCTCCTGGTCTTGGAAGAGCAGCCTAATGTAGTAGGTGTTCTTTAGGATTCAGTGGCACAACTTCCCTTCAGGTGTGCCCTGCTGTGTGGGCTGTATGTGCTGTGTGACCCTCGTCTAGCAGTTGAGGCTTTAATGTTGTTATGTTATTGAGAGGGATTTATCCACAGGCCAATCAGCTGCAAGGACTGGCTGCAACCACTGACTTCCTTCCCCCATAAAGGATCAGTTGTGTAGAGGTCCACCCCACAGAGCAGGACTTACTTCAGCAGCCTCTGGTACTTGGTGAACCTGCCCCTTGAGTATGTTGCCTGTGAAGGTGGTTGAGTGGTGCTGCTTTGACATGGTCTGGAGCTGTCCTCTGGGTGCACTCAGAAAGAGTGAGTCCAAGGAAGTCCCATGACAGATGCCTGGGACTCACAGAAATATTCTGTCTCACTCAGCTGCAATGCCTATTTGTTTTTACAGTCAGAAGTTATGGGAACTTCTTTCCTGTCACTGCAACCCTGGGCTGGGGTGCTTGATGTGGGCTGGAACCCCTAACTCCTCAGAGGGAATCTCTACAGCCAAACTATTCCTCCTGATTTGCATCTGCCTCATGTGGGTATGGGACCAGTCCATTCCACACCTCCCCCACTTCTACTAGTTTTGATATAGCTTCTGCTCCAATTCTCTAGTTGTAGGACTTCCAGTCAACCAGATTTCAGGTGATTATGAATGATGGATATTTTGTAGTTTACTTATAATTTTGATGTGGTTGTGGAAGGAAGTGAGTACCATGTTTAACTATTCTGTCATTGACCAGAATAGCTAATCTATTTAAAAATACATCATCAGAGTTTTAAAGAGATACTCATATGACTATGCTTTTTTCCTAATGAAGAGCAGCTTGTCTGAGTTATTTGCTTTGACACATTCTAAATGTTTAAAATTTAAATTTTTCACTCTTGAAAATATGTTCTTATGAAATATTTAAAGTTGTAGAAAATTATATTTAATTTTGGCACAACTCAGAAATCACTGGCTCCTATGTGCATTGTTAGTATATCTACTGATAAAGTGTTAAGGGGAGCAGCAGAGAAAAAATCCCGAAGCTATAACATCACAAATGACATAGTCATAGTTAAGATGAAGTTTTAATCACATAGTTTATGTTCCTTGAATTAATAAACAGTGTCAATGCCTATTTTTTCAAAAATCCAGTCTGCAATATTTACTAAGTGCCTAAGATAAATACAACTAAGTGAATATAAATGCACTAATAAATTGACATTTTCAACACATGTTTTATGAATATTTACTACTATATGCAAGGTATAGCCTAAGTATTATAAGGGCATTAAAACTCCAGTTATATACAGATTTAGAAAAGGAAGACTGAATCAAAACCCTTGCCAGTGTTCCTATTTACCAAGAGTCATGGAATATCACAGTGTACTAAAAAGACGGTAAAGGGACATTTATTTTGATATGACTGCCTAATTGACAGTTTGTAAATGTTGCTTGTAAAGGCCAGATTTATCTGAACGTTAACATTATAATTGTCAGATTAATCATGATCTTGTAAGGATTTTTGGAACTCTAATCATTTAATTACTATCCTGAATATAGTATGTTATCCATCTAAAAGGTTGTGGAACCTATATTTTAACTCAACAAAGGTATGTTTGGATTATAATAACTTTCTAGCTTCATCTAAATATTAGTTTTAGCAGACAACAGTATGCTTTTAGGTGATCTCTTAAACTGAATTACAAGTATATATTTTAAGACATGGTACTTGTGTGATGAGTATTAGAAATGAGGGAATTTTTTGTTCATTAGCTGTAGAAATTATGGTTAACTGGCACATTTTTTGTGAGTAGAGGTATTTTTTCAAGACAGCTTAATCCAGCAGAGTGTAGGGACCTAGAAACTGAGAATGTTTTAAAGGTTTAGAGACTACTAGAACCCTGGAACCTAAATTTGTTTTACTGATACAAACAGGTGATATCAATTAACAATTATATTGTTTGAAAATGTCAAATCGAGACATGTAGATAATTATATATTTTTTACTTATAGAGTGATTTTGTGATATTATATAACTTTCTTCCCCCAAAATGACTTCATTTAAAATTAAGAGTTAATCTTACAAGTAAGATAACTTAAGCTGTACTCTCTTTGGTAACAGTCACACAATAAATTTCTTGTCTTGCTTGGTTTGAGGACCTTTGGGGATTAGTTTTTGTGCTTTTGAAACCCAGCATGTCTAACCAAGAATACAGTCCATGTGTTCATTGCTCATGTCTGAGTAAGACAGTAACTTTCCAGGAGTTTAAGCTGCTGCCAGTAAGTCTTCTCCCGTAACCAGACACCATGATTTGGACTCAAAAGGAAACTTACTTGTAACATGTGGGAATTCATGTTCAAATCTATCATCACGTCTGTTATTGGTGTTATATTTGTGTTCTGTGTCCTCTGGTGAACTGAAAGAGCTGCGTTATTCTGTGTGAAATGAGGAATGAGATATCTACTCTAAATCAAGCTTTTCTTTTTGTGAGAAAACAGATAAAAGGGCACATAAAGGATGAACAGATCTCTTTATCCAGTTATATAATCCCAATATTTTTCCTACCTGTACAAACCCTGCTTTTCTTTTTCTTTCAGTTTCCCCTTCAGGGTTCCAAAATGGGTTTTACTTTTCTAACTCTTTTTTTTTTTTTTTTACTTACTTTTTTTTAAAAGAGTTTATTTCATTATTTTTAGAAAGAGGGGAAGGGAGAGAGGCAGAGAGGGAGAGAGAGACATCAATGTATGGTTGTGTTTCACCTACCTCCAGCCACAGACCTGACTGGAGACCTGGTTTGCAACCTGGTTATGTGCCCTGGCTGGGGAATCAAACCTGCGACTGTTGGGTTCGCAGGCTGGCGAACCCACTGTGCTACCAGCCAGGGCTTACTTTTCTAACTCTTAATGTGCTTGAAACACTAAGGGCTCTGACCATGCCTCTGTCCAGGTTAGCCTCAGATGTCTATCACTTATTCCACCCTCTCATCTTACTGCTTGCCCATTATTTCTGGTATACATGATAAATTTCTGTTAAGACCTCACCATTAGCTCAAATAAACCATCTATAAAATTATCTTGTAACATTCAGTCAAGATGGAGGCATGTTTCACCTCCTTGCACAACCATAGAAAGAATTACAACTAGATCTCAAAGACAATTAACAACCAGAACCATCAGAAAGTCAAGCTATATGGAAGACCAACAACCAAGAATTTAAAGAAACCACAGTCATCCACATAGGTAGGAGGGGCGGAATTGCAGAGATGGGGCAAAGAGGTGGTGTGACTCAGAAAAGTGGAGGCAGTGGTGACAGAATGGAAGGTCCCACATTCATGTGTGGTAGGTAAAAATTGGGAGGGATACCCTGGGAGTGAGCAATCCCAACCCAGCCCAGACCAGCCCAGGGTTCCAGCACCTGGAAGATAAACTCCCATTATCTCTGGCTGTAAAAACCAGTGGAGGTTGCGTTGGCAGAAGAAAATACTGATTTTCACTGCTTAAAGGGCCTACAAAGTCTTATAATGTGTGCAGACCTCAGAGCAACAACTGGAAGTGTGCTAATTGTATACAGGAAGTGGGTGAAGTGACTGGAAATGGGACAAATGCCAGGCAAATCCCCAGGTACTGGCATTGTCCCCTCTCCAAGCTTCCCACCATAAACAGAGCCACAAGGTGGTGAATTGGGAAGGCCCCTCTCTGGCAATTACCTAAGGCACTACCCCATATAATTTACAGATGCCTTAGCTCCATAGGCCACACTACTAATACAGGAATTAAAAGTAGCTCTGCTGAACACACAGAAACAGACACAAGGAGGCTGCCAAATTGAGGAGACAAAGAAATATGAAAGAACAGAGCAAAACTCCAGAAAAAAGAGGTAAGTGAAATGGAGATAACCTATCAGATGCAGAATTCAAATCACTGGTGATATGGGTGCTAAGACAACTTATAGAGTACAGCAAGAAAGGAAGGAAGGAAGGAAAGAAGGAAGGAAGGAAGGAAAGAAAAGAAAAAGAAAGAGGAGGGGGAGAGGAGAGGAGAGGAAAGGAAAGGAGGTAGGAAGAAATAAATGAAGGTTACACAAAGTAAAATAAAGAAAAATATATAAGGAACCATCAGTGAAGGGAAGGAAGCCAAAATTCAAATCAACAATTTGGAACAAAAGGAAGAAATCAACATTCAACCAGAACAGAAAGAAGAAACAAGAATTTTTTTTAAATGGAGAAAAGGCTTAGGAACCTCTAGGAAAATTATAAAAATAACAGTATCTGAATCACAGGAGTGCCAGAAGGGGAAGAGGAAGAACAAGATATTGAAAACTTATTTGAAAAAATAATGAAAGAAAATGTCCTTAACTTTGGCAAAAGAGGTAGACATACAAGTCTAGGAAGCACAGAGAATCCCAAATGAGTTGAACCCAAAGAGGGCCACATCAAGGCACATTATAATTAGCCTGGCAGGTGTGGCTCAGTAGATAGAGCACTGGCCTGAGGGCCTAGGAGTTGCTGATTTGATTCTCAGGGCACATTCCTGGGTTGCAGGCCAGGTCTCCAACCAGGTCCCCAGTTTGGGGGCACATGAGAGGCAACCACACGTTGATATTTCTCTTCCTCTCTTTTTCCCTCCCTTCCTCTCTTTCTAAAAATAAGTAAATCTTTTAAGAATTAAAAAATAGACACATCATAATTAAATGCTGAATGTTAAAGATAAAAAGAGAATCTCAAAAGCAGCTACAGAAATGCCAGAGAGTTGCCTACAGAGGAGTTTCCATAAACTTCAGCTGATTTCTCTAAAGAAACTTCAGACAAGAGGAGACTGGCAAGAAGTGTTCAAAATGATGAAAAGCAAGGATGTACAACCTAGATTATTATATCCAGCAAAGCTATCATCAGAATGGAAGGTCAGAAAAAGTGCTTCTCAGACAAGGTAAAGCTAAAGGAATTCATCATCACCAAGCTGTTATTACATGACATGTCAAAGGGACTTATTTAACAAAAAGAAGAAGATCAAAACTATGAACATTAAAATGACAACATACAACTATCAACAACTGAATCTAAAAAAATCAAAAATAAGCAAACAACTAGAACAGTAACAGAATTATAGATATGGAAATCATATAGAGGGTTATCAGTGGAGAGGGGGCAGGAGGAGACTGGGGAAAATGGTGAGGGATTAAGAAGCACAGTTGGTAGGAACAAAATAGACAGGGGAAATCAAGAATAGCATAGGAAATGGAGAAGCCAAAGAACTTCCATGCATGACCCATGGATATAAACTAAGGTGGGGGGATTTCTGGAGAGGAAGGGGCAAAGGGAGAAATATTAGGACAACTGCCAGAATAATCAATAAGATATACTTTTAAAAGAGGAAGAAACAAAATAGAGAAAAGAATTGTCATATAGAAAAGAACTAATGAACTGGGTTTGTTTCCTGCTGCCTTGCCGTCACTCAGTAATTACATGTGCATTATCATAGCACAACAATTCTAAAATATTGGAGTAGCTCTCTTATCCTCTCCTTACCCACTGCTGAAGGTTGTTACAGAATTCTGCCTTGTTTTCAGATGAAGTGTTTCTCTTTTCTATTCCTTCTACCTGTCCCCCAGTCTTGGCCTTTAATATCCTTGTAACCCTAATAGCAAAGAATTCTTTTACCTTAGTAAAGCAATCTGTTTCTCTATAAGTAAATCCCCCTCCCCCCCTTAAAATATAACATTGAACTGCTTTCTGAAAAAAGATTTCTCAGTGGTCCTTTGTCCTTAGTCTCTATGATTTCCAGCAGTCAACACAATTTCCTTGATGGCAAATTGTTATTATTTCCAGGACATATTCCAAAGTATCAGAACCTTTTCCAGAATTAATCTCAGGCCAAGTGCCTTCTGTGAATAGTTGATGTATCACAGGTAACCAGGTTTTTCCTGGTCATGAACAATGAGTTGAAATGAACACACAGAGGTTTATAAGAGAGAGAGTGAGAGAGAAAGAGAGAGAAAATGAATGAGAATATTTATTAAGTGATAGTACATGGGAGCAGGTCAACTTCAAGCAGAGATTGATTCTTAGTGGCCAGAGGGATTCTGTTCTTATAGGGCAGGTATTTCCTGGCTAGTTCTGGCAGGCCTTTATTGTGTATATTCAAGTAGCTATATTACTTTTTAGCTACTGTGCATGCCGTAGGCCACCCTAAGTTCCTAGATTGCTTAGTAAGAGGCAGCCCTCAGTTTCTTGCTATATGGGTCTCTCTAACATGGTTTTTGCTTTGTCAAAGTGTGCAAGCTGAGGATGCAATAAAGAGAGCCCACTAGAAAGGTGGAGGCCACAGTCTGGTGTAATATAATCATAAAAGTGATATTCCATCGCTTTTGTCATGTTCTATTAGTTAGAAGCAATTCACAGATCCCTCTCATACTCAAAGGATTACTCAAAGATGTATACCAAAAGGCAAGAATAATTGGGTCATTTTAAAATCTGTTCACCACACCTGTCCTTTTCATTCCTGTTTCTCCCATGTCTAGGAGAAACTGCCTCTCTGTGCTTCCAAAGTACTTGAACTCACCCAATGATTGAATACCTCAGTCACATTATTATATATATATATTTCCTTGCTGGCATATAAACTCCACAAGGGCAGAAATAGTCTATTTTTGTCACTTCTCTAATTTACTTCATGTGTAGTAAACTTATATTGAGGATGATTTATTTATGGGACTGTGAGTTACTTATTTCTATCTCTGATGCTTAGGACATTGGCTAGTACATGGTAGGAATTCAATCAAAGTTTGTCAAATGACTGCTTAAATAAAAAGTACTACTATCACTGAGATAATTATGGAGGATTATATTCAGTGAAAAAGGGATTTTGCTGTTTATTTAACATTTATAGACATTCCTTACATGTAACTAACCAGAGTTACAAATATTCACACTTAAAGAGAATAACACAAAGAGCATTGGAATGAATGGGCAGAAAGGAATATCCCAGAGAGCAAGAGCCATTCTATGGGTACCATGCTTCTTACTTCTCTGACACAGATAAAGGATGTTCTGCATGATGGTGAGGGAAGTTCCAGGACTCAAAAGCCATACCTTACCAAGCAAGAAAAGAAAAGTGTCTCTGGAATTCTTCCATTTCTTCCTTCCTCACCTGACAGCACAGTAGTAGCTAAAGAGCTTTCATTTCTGGAGTGGTTGTATTCCCATCTCCCTGTAAACTGAGGAATGTACTCTTCTATAGAAATAGTAGTATAAATTTATTGGCTTTCTTTGTCAGCCCAGAATGTAGGTCTGACTCATTAAATGGCTGAAATATTATTGTCTTTTTGCAATCAACGTTCTAGAATGCAATATTTGGAAAATATATTTATACTGCTATATTGTAGTTACCTTATAGATAAAATAGATTTCTGTGAGTTAGCCCAGGGCTTGAGCAATAATTGTAAACCTCAATCTGAAACATGGTTCTCCATGATATTCATTCATTTGTATAATAAAATATTCTGAAACCATTCCTGTGTGCCAAATAAGAGATTTGCACTGGGGTCATAGTCCTCAGAAGATGACAGTGTCAATATGAAAGGCATCTATGTGAATTTGTTGTTATTAATGTGGAATTTGCGTCACAGGAGCACTTAGCATACAACACTCTGGGACACCAATGAGGAACTGCCTGTCAGAGAACTTGAAGGATTTGGAGGCGTTCATCACAAGTCAAAGGGTATAGAGGGCTTCTAAGCCACAGGAATAGCACCTGCAAAGACACAAAGTTCTGAATGGCACAGGGTTTTTTAGAAATGGTCAAAAGAAGTCCATTGGAGATAGCTGATGAGAAGTTATGAGAGATGTGGGAAATGATTGTCAGAGCCTTGATGGAAAGGTATTGTAATAAGGAGTTTGAAATGTGCCTAGAGAGATACAGTGAGGTTTATGCAGGAGAATAACTGGACTTGGAACTCAGAGGGCAAAAATATTCAATAGTAAAGGCTTGTGAAAATGCCCAAGTGAGAGACAATGATGGTCTTATTAATGCAGTGGTGGCAGAGTTGCAAAGTGGGATGTTCACGTAGGAGACAGTACCAAAGTACAAGAAACAGGATTTGATGGCCGTTTGGCAAGGCAGTGACAGAGGGCAGGATAATGGTGCTGGATGAAATGGGAACAAAGAGCAGAAGAAGTTGCAGAGGTTTGTATTTGAGGAGTTTGGGAAATTCTTGCCATGAAACATGAGAGAATGAACTGATTTGGAGGGATGTATAATGAATAAGTGATATTTGAAGTGGAATTACAGCTTTAAAACTCAGGAGCCTACATCATTTCCTGAAATTCTTTTCCAAACATTGGTCTCTCTTTCTACTTGTTCAGTTTCTTGGGGCCCAAAGGAGAGATTGGTTTTCTTCTTGTTCTCTAATGTACTTTCTAGACAATAGACCACAATCTCAAGTCAGTGTTTCTTTGAAATTCAAGCCAGGCTGCATGACCATCCCTGCCTTGAATCCTTCTCTACTTTACACAGACAGTTTTATTTCATTTGCTTGTTTTAACGAAAAGTTGTCAAGATGTGTATCTTGTATGATGTATGATTTTGGCACCTAGAACAAATGGACAAGTTAATAAATAAATGAAATCTTTTCTTCTTGAACACCAGGTATTGCCATCTTTTTCCTAGGCTTTAAACTCTGTATCAGGATTCAACTAGAGGAGTAGAAACATTAGCAAATATAGATATAGATAGATATATATGTGTGTGTGTATATATATATATATATATATATATATATATATATATATCAGTACTTAATATATAATAAAGGATTAATTACAAGGAATTGATTCATGGGGGCTGAGTGAACAGCCCTGCCTGTGTCTGGTGCTTACCTGAAGTTCACAGGGCAGGCAGGCAGGAAGAAATCACCAGCAGGCTGGACTCCACAGGATGACCTGGAATCTTATAAGGATGAACTGAAATATGCGTGTGTCCTTTGGGGCTCTGTCTTGGTGATGTGGGTGACCTGTGGAAGCTGAGGCACCTCCTCACAAAGCCGGACACACACATACCTGATCCAGCTTGTGCTTCATGTCAGGGAGGTCAGTCAGGGACTGCAAAGTGTGCATGCTGCAGAATGCCTGCTGCCCCTGTTCCAGCCTCCAAAATCTCCCCCACTGGCTTTGAAAGACTTCTTACCCTATCTGGCCATTGTGGTCTACAATTGTATTATTATTCAAACACAGCAGAAGAGAACCTTTTCCCTTCAACCACACTTGCTCCATCAAACCTAATCTTGGGTTGGCTCCGAAAGCATAGCTCTGCTGGAGAAAGTAATGACGTTGTGCCACGGATGCTTCTGAGTAGTTATGCTCTCCCAACTCCACCAGCTCTTCACTGCTCACTCCCAATCTTTCGTTATTCCACAGTGATGGCATGCTACTGTGTTATTTTCCACGCCTTTCTCACACTTCTCAAACTGTCTAGTTCACCTTCAACTTTCTCTCAGACTATAAGCTCATCTTTTCTATCTCAGAGAATTTAGGAAATAAAATCATGTGCAATCTCTGAATTTGCTTTTGTCCCCTGTGGCCTCGTAGGAAAAGTTCCCTGAATCCTTTCCGAGATGGCTCCTGGCCTACAGCTTGTGATAGGACCATATTGCACCAAGCATCTCTTCTTCCTTTTGTATCTTTAATCCCTTCCTCTTTACTAAATTTACATACATTTTCACATCATCCATTTCCTTAAAAATGTATGCATCTTGAGTCCTACCCCTACCCCATTATTCAAACCAGCTTCTACCACAGTTACTCTGTGAAAGGTCCTAAAAACAACCCCCTAATTATCAAATCTAGCAGCATCTTCTCTGTTGTCTTCTTTCCTTGCCTTCTGCATTATATGGCCAGCCAAGTTTACTTCTTGATACTATGCTCTTCTTTGGTAGCTCCTTCTTTACCCAGCCCCTACCTGTAGACTTCTCTCTAGATTTTTACCTTGGCCTACTTACTATAAGCTGCCCCTTCTGTGTTTTTTAAAGAATTCAGATTGCTCCTTTATGAGAAACTAAGCTTGGTATAATGGAGATATAACATAAACCACAAATGCAATTTTAATTTTCCTGGTAGCCACTTTCAAAAAAGAAACATTAATTTTAATATGCTTTAATTCACTATAGCCGTAATCTTTTTATTTTAACATGTAATCAAAATTATTAATGTAATATTTTATAAATTTATTGGAATAATCTTGGTTAATCATGTTATAATTTTCAGGTATGAAATTATAATTCAACATTTGTGTACTTTATTGAGTGCTCTCCTGAAGTCTAATTTTCATCATTACCATACATATGGCCCCCTTTACCCACCTCATCCTCCTTTACCCACCTCATCCTCCTCACACCCTCTTAACCCTTAATAAAATACTTTTTGTCCTTTTTTGTTATCTTGTCTTCAATATGTAGTGTGTAGTTTATAGTTAGAGCGCAAATCTCCCATTTCAAATGCTCAGTCATCTCATGAGGTTAGTAACCACTATTATGGACATCACAACTCTGGATCTATGAACCAGTCCTGAATTTTGAGTTCCAGAGCTGGAATTCTAATTCCTACTCACATTAGACATCTTACTTGTATAATCTCTCACTCGTAGTAAGGGCACTATTCTGTAAAAACAGGGCAATGATTTTACTTTATTGCCCACAAATCTTTATGATGCTCTACTGCCCAAGGAAAAGTGGCATGATGAGCATAAGTCTTGGAGTCAGAAAGTTGGATTTCAATTCTAGCTTCACTGCTGACTTGCATGTGATTTGGGACAATTACTTAACCTTTGTGAGATTCTGTATCCTCATCTAAGGGAGGGGACAACAATTCTTATCTTTTGGGTTAGATATAGTAAGATGTTATTATTCCTTCACAGTGTATTACCTATAGTATTGCACAATAAATGATAAAAAGGTCATTAACATGACAGTCACGGTTCTCCATGATCATATTCTAAAATACCTTTCCAGTCTTATGTTCTACTCTCATATCTAGCCATAGTCTCATGCATTAAAGTCTTTATTTCTTCATCCTTCAAAAACAAATTCTACTGTAAGCTAGGTCCTATGACTAAAATTTGCCTTAAGGAATTCATTTATTTATTTGTTCATTCAAGATACTGGCTAAGCATAAACTTTATGCTAACTCCTTTTTAAATGCTTGAGATAATTATTGAATAAAACAGACAACACAGTTGCTCTTGAGATTTTGTCTTTTGCTTGGGAAGACAGAAAATAAAGAGCTAAATATATTCAATTAGATAATCATGTAACATGGTGTAAGTGTTTCACCACCATGGGGGGAAAATAGAACAGGACAAGTGGGACGAGGAGTGGAGAGGAGCCTGTTCCTTGCTCTAGGTCCCAGGGTACAACAGTTTCTCTTGTGCCTCCTCAAATAGTGCATAACTAATACTTTGAACATAATAAGCCCTAAATAAAGGACAATTGAATTAAATGGGAATGTGTGGAGAAATGATATCTAACTTAGACAAGCTTTATGAATACCTTTCATTTTAAGTGGATGCCCCCATGATGTTCTCTAACAGAACTGGCATTCTAATGGATACCTGTCTCCCCAAAGTTTTAGTTCTTCAGATAAGGTGCTGTGAATTAAGTATAGGAATGGGGTGTGGATCTTGTGCTAATTTGAATTGAACATTCATGTTAACTATAAATAGTTATAGCTCTGTGTTATATTAAGTATTATGCAATATGGGGTCTTATAATAAAAAAAGATTGTGGAGTTCTTGAAGTATGCAATGTTGAGCATCCTTAAATATGTGAATGTATCTTAGCTTCTTCAAGAAAACTAGTGCACTTAACACATTGTTGACCAGCAATTTTATAGCAAAAATTAATGCAAGTGCAAGCACGAGTTAACTCGTTAATCTGTCAACGATGTTTGGGCTTGAAAACATGAGTTTTTTCATGACTGGTCAACAATGTGTTAATATGAGTCATTTCTCAACCTTAGTGAACCACAGGACTGACATATGGAAGGATAAGAATTCAGGTGAATGTACATATGGAAATGATGTTCTTTCTAGAAAACAAATGCTAATGCAGTGAGAAGATCTTAGACTGTAAATAAGAAAGTCATATAATTTATCATTGCAAACATATTTTTTGAGAATGAAATGGAACTGCTAATAATTATGCTGGGAAAACAGACATTAACCAAGATTGTTCCCAGTCAATTGGAACATCTGGTCATTTTGTCCACATACGTTATCTTGGACCCATCTCCCAAGGAGATGGAGAAGCTAAGAGAAAATCCTGCATCAAAGGAAGTAATAGCTATGTTCTCCTTTTGAATGAGGATCTTTTGAAAGCTTTAGTAACAAAATGTTACCATAAGAGAGAAAATTAAAAATGAAAACTTGGAGTAAATATGTGCTTAACCTTTTTAAGCAAAATAAAGAACTTTATCATCCCTGAGGCAATTTAGATTTTTTATCTTAAGGAATTGTTTGGTTACCTTTCCAGTGATATTATGAAAGAGAGAACATTTTAGTTATATTGATGAATTTTTAGGTATGCTTCATATGGGGATCACTATCAATACCTATGAATTAAGGTTTTGAACAATACTTTTATGGATTTAGAAAATTTTATTATAAAAAGTAAATAATAAGAGAGCAAAGTCTGAAATTCAACAAAATAAATTATGCTTTTTCATGAATATATGAGCACTCACTTGTCTATTTAAATTGTATGCATCTAACTATAAAAATCTACACCAAACTAAAGGACAAAACTAAAGTCTATTTCTGTTATTCATATAAACAAACAAAGATAACCAATAACTTGTCATTCTCAGAGTGGAACTCAGCATTCCTTATACTAATTGTAGCCTTCCCTCAGCAAACAAGTTTTAAACACAGCATCTAAACTCAGGATAATTGAGCATTAACAAAAAGAAAACAAGGAGAACTTTATTCAGAAATGCTTCATAAGCTAAAAGGAGTGATATTTTTAGAGTTTTGAATACTAGTTTTATAATTTTGGAAGAGAAAAGTCTAATCTCATTAAAGAACATTTTTGTTTTTACTTCTTCTGAGTCGAATAAACAGAAAGAGCCCCCAATGCAAAGGCATGAAGCACCTACCTATTTATTCATCAGAACATAATTATTTTCACATAAATGTTTTAATGAGGCAATAACAGTTGTAATATTAAAAGAAATTCATTATTAAAGTGAAAACTTCTCTGGTATTGGTTGCTGGATAATCACATTGTAGTTTTTCTGAAGCAGCATGAGTATCATAATTTGCATTTAGTTTCCTTTGACCTGATAGTCTGATTGTCTTCAGTGAAGCAACTGGCCTTGACATGTATAGACAGAGGACATGGTTACCCTGGCAACAGGCACCATGGACTACATGTGACCCCTCTCCAGAAAGAGGCTATGCCTTCCTTTTAAAACATAAAACAAAAAATCTGCTGTTTCCTACTTAAACAAATAAAATCCCTACTTTTTAACACTGACAGAAAAAAATATTCCTAACCAATTTTAGCATTTTTAGTTGGCAAATTGTGGATTTTGAGATGGACCATTGAAGTAGATGTGTGCGTGTGTGTGCATGTGTGTGTGCATGCATGTGTGTGTGTGTGTGGGTGTGTGTGTGCGAATTTTACCACTGTGACTAATCCAGTTGATTAGGTTAAATATAAGGTACCAAACCTCCTTCTGGCATTCACAATCTGAGGATCCAGCAGAGGGAGCCCATACATTATTGTTTTTTTAAATGTCAGTCTAAAATGATATTTTATTTTAAATGTTCCACCAAAAGAACTTTTGATATTTTTTTATTCTAGAGATATCTATCCAGCAAAAGTATAAGTACTTTAATGACATTTTGTTATAGTTGGTATTTAAATCTAATGAAGTACCGGTATTTAACTTATGATATGTTTATATAAGTAAATATTTTTTATATCTATTTGTGCAACCAATTCAAGAATTCCCAAAGGAGCTGATCTGACTTTTATTTAAGATTTCCCAGAGCTTTTTAGCCATATTCACTTCTTCACATACACACCCCCAACATGTTTAGCTACAGACAACCATGTCATACCCATGAAAAAAATGTCATGGAGCAGTTTTTTAACTGAGGACAAAAAACATGAGCAATCCCTAGCTGGTTCCATAAAAGGAACACAAGTGGTTTACAAGGCATTCTTTTCATGTCAAGAAAGATGTCTTTGAAAACGACATGCCTTCCCTGGAAGCTGTGGGATTTCAGGGCCTGCCTTGCTCTCAGAAGACACACAGAAAATCTCGGTGTTGTTCATCAACCAAGAAACAATCATTTACATAATGTTCCTTCAGAAATATTCAGTGATTTCTGTCTTTGTTCCAAGTTTGGAGAACATCAGTATAATAAAAATACCTTCCATTTATTGAGTTCTTGTGATGTGGGTACTGTGCTACATATTTTTAAAAAGATTTTATTTATTATCTTCAGAGACAGGGGAAGGGAGAGAGGCAGAGAGGAAGAGAGACATCAATGTATGGTTGCCTTTTACTTGCCCCCAGCCATGGACCTGGCTGGAGACCTGCCTTGCAACCTGGTTATGTGCCCTGGCTGGGGAATCAAACCAGTGACCTTTGGGTTCGCAGGCCAGCACTTTATCTGCTGTGCTACCAGCCAGGTGTGCTATAGTCTTTAAGTCTTGTAATAAATCAATTTACAGGTGAAACACTGCACATTAAAGAACTTAAAGAAATTGCTTGCCTATGATCCCAAAGTTACTAAGTGACAGAGCTTGAATTTGAATGCAAGTCTGTAAGATCCTAAAGTACACACAGGTAACCACTATGAAATAATACTTCCTTCTTACACTCAGGAGATTCGCAATGCCTTATTTAAGGTTTACAGCCATCCTAGAAAGGACAGATTATTCACACTTCACAGATGAAGAAATTAAGGCCCAGGTGATTGTATAATTTATCCAAGATGATACCATGAAACCAGAATTGAATCTAGCTCATCCTGGTTTAAAATATTTACTATCATCTGCCTCTGCAGACACAATTATTTCTCCCAAACAGTTACTCAACAAGGAAAAATAGTACATTAACTCACAGTAAAAAAATCTTTTTTAAGAAATTTTTCTAACCCTCAACTCACATATTCATTCACAGTTAAGTTTCTTTTCTTTTCTTTCTTTTTAAAGATTTTATTTACTATTTTCAGAGAGAGGGGAAGGAAGAGAAGGCAGAGAGGGAGAGAGACATCAATGTGTGGTTGCTTTTCACCTGTCTACAGCTACGGACCTGGCTTGCAACCTGGTTATGTGCCCTGGCTGGGAATCGAACCAGTGACCTTTGAGTTTGTGGGCCGGCACCTTATCCACTATGCCACCAGCCAGAGATTTAAGTTTCTTGATGTGTATATATGCATATATTAATTTTAAAGTAAAATTATGGTTTGTTTTCCATTTGTCAGAAAATGTAAACATTAATTGAAACAAAGAATCATAGAGTTTAAAAATTGGAATGGACCTTAATACTCATTTAGTCTGCTTCTCTTATTTTATTAGTGAGAAAATTGAGACCCAGAGAAATCTGGATGTGGTCCATTTCCCATCATTAGTCAGTGACAAGACAGAATTACACTCTAACCTGGAAAAGCAGCACTTTCTTACCCTGTTTCAAAAAGAATATAAGATGAATTATATTAGAAACAAATTTAATCCTTAGTTCATAACCTGGGTCCTAACCTGATGTTAAGTTTAGCAAGTTAAAGTCATTTTAAACTCTGTGGATTGGCACCAGCCTGTGAACCCAAAGGTTATTGGTTTGATTCCCCAGTCAGGGCACATAATCAGGTTGCAAGCCAGGTCTCTAGTCTGGTCCTTAGCTGGAGGCAGGCTAAGGCAACCTTACATTGATGTTTCCCTCCCTTTCCTATCTCCCAGCCCTTCTCTCTAAAAATAATGACTAAAATCTTTTTTAAAAAGTTATTTTCACAAGGTAAATGCTGAATTGTACTCATGGTGTTAAAATTAAAATTAAGGTAGATTTTATCCAAAGTTGAAAAATAAAATTGATTTATAACCCAAAATTTAATGAAATTAGTTTCAAAATTCTTTTGAGATCAAACTCATGAGCCAAAGACAATAAAAGTTTCAGAAACTTCATTTAGGTAAGACAGCAAATTAAACCATGTAATGAGTATTAAAATATCAAATTCAAAGCACAATTGAATATCTTTCGTTAACTGTATTAAACTATTAATTTGAGCTATACGTGTATATTGTACAGTGCAACATTTTGAACAATTTTGGATATGCAATTTTTTGTGACTTTTTTCTGTCATTTACAAATGGACTATTTCTGCAGGCACATTTTGAAACACAATGCATGCATGCACACACACTGTTTAAAGCAATCTGCAACACTTAGAATCACAGTGGCCAAGTGAGTGAGAAGAGGCCAGTAGCTAAATTCTGATGCGATCCTGCCCTCTGATATCTTGAGCAGTTCTGAGAAAGTTAGGTCTCGGTTGGCCGAAGGCACCTCAGTGGGAAGACAGGTTAGTGTTTAGAAGTTCTGCTTTCATAAAGGCCCTCTCACCCTCTCAATCTCTTCAGATGTCCATCATACCATCTCAGTGGTGCTAGGACTCCTGTAAGAGAATCTGACTGAGCCTTAACTATTGCTTGAGTCAATACCTCATAAACTTTCAGAATTAGCCTGTGGCAGAGAAAAATTAACCAACCACAAAGTAATCATAGTGTACTAGGAGCTATTCAAAAGAATTTGCAGATATGGCATGTCATGTCACTGTAGCTTACAAGCCATTAGAAGAAATGTGGCCAATGGGAAAAAGATACCCAACAACACAAAAATTAAAGGAAGCAATGAAAAAACTTAAAAACAACACTTTAACCTTGTTTTCATTGTGCTTTTAGTTCTTTTTGTTTCTTATAGTTTAGTTTCTGGTTGAATGAGTAAAACCTAGAAGCCAGCATTTACCAAGTGCTTTCCCTGTGTCAGATAGTACACATAACGAGAACTTCTAATTACTTTATCACATTTAAGCCACAGGATAATTCTACTAGGTACTGTCATAGAAACTGAGACTCCTGATATATGCCCAAAGTCACAGCCTGTGAGTGAGGGAGGCAGGATTTGAGACAAGATCTATGTTTTTCAGGATGGTGTTTTTAATCACTAGGATAAGCTGCCTTAAAGCAGTTTAAAATTGGCGTTTCCATCAGGAGCTAAATTGTTGGTGTACTTTCTTGTTCTATTCATACAAACTTTATTTTATTTTTTTTCAACAGCAATGATTATAGCATGGTCATGTTGTTGCTAAAAGTTTGACTGGCTTATGCAAGGTATTTCATTTGTTTTCCTATAAATGCCTGCTGAAGGAACTGAGGGACCCTGGACTTCAATGTAATTTCAGGTCACTGGTTGACCCAGTTCCAAAATTCCTGTGAAAATGTTGTTTCTCATGGGGAAAAGAGGCATTCAGGACGTAGAAATTGGTGCACAGCATTTCAGGTCATGCCACAGAGCCCAGGGCTTCTGTGCAGAGCTGGACTTGGGATCATGTCATGTTACAGCAGCCTATCACCTTGGCACCTGATCATCACCTTACTGACATTCAAACTCCAGAACAGCAAGGAAAAAAATGACTCTTTCCCATTGAAAGGTACTTTAAACAAAACTTAAACCCAAAGTGGGATTTGGAGTTCACCTCTGAGCTCATGGAAATATGAATAATGTCTAAGACCAGGTCAGGCTGGTCAAACAGCTTGAAATTCAGTCTGATATTTTTTTCTTGTTAATTAGAAGGGGGATTATTTTCTCTTGCCAGTGAGTGGCCTTTGGGTTGGGAATATTGTATAACTTAAGACACCATCTTAATAAATTAGTCAGGAAATACATTGTTCAAGCAATCTTGTTTTCTGGCCTCTAGGGAGATTATATGGTTAAGTGAGCTGGGGGATGGGGTGAGGCAGGAAATTTACATGCTGAACATTGGAGAATCACATTCTTTGTACATTCAGGATTCATCATAATTTACCGCACTGATCAAATTCTTGTAAAGCAACTTCTAGTTTATTGGATCTATAGAAAACTTTTATAACAATTTTATTTTATTTTTTTAGGAAGTTATTTTTAAAGATTTTATTTATTATTTCCAGAGAGAGGGGAAGGGAGAGAGGCAGAGAGGGAGAGAGACATCAATGTATGGTTGCCTTTCACCTGCCTCTATAACTATTTTAGAATAGCTTAATTATTATCATTTGTTACACATTTGGATCAATCAGTATTTCTTCCTGACTGTTCTTCCATGATGCCATGTAACACTTTAGTTGTGTTTTTAATGCTGAGTTCCTTTTTCTCATAAGATATACTTCAGACAAAAAGGTGCCTAACTGACCACTCCTCTGCAGGTGACCTCTTTTATTTGATACAATTAAGGGTGTCTTAGTCCAGTACATTCCTTTGAAAATGGTTTGAGTTAAATGTGATTTTTCAAGAGACAGTCTGGAGATGGAATCTAGAAACAACTAGATTGAGCCACCTCTTTAATCACAGAATTTCCTGGTTGAAAGGTACCTCAAAGGTCACACAGTACAACCACATTAACTACAGTTTAACATTAACTATAATCAGTTAATATTCATCGAACACTTGCCAACACCATATGCTCCAAAGTTAAATGAAAAAATAAAAACATTTTAATTTGATTCTCTAAGCCTTTGTCCTTTTAAAATCCCCCAAAGTGGTTTTTACTCAGTGCTTTTTAGGATACAGCCTGACAGTGGTTGGGCAAGAAACATGTCTGTGGAAAGTCTGATGGCAGAGTGGTATTGTGTGACCACTGATGGGCTGTTTTGCCTGGTAACTAAGCACAGGGGCTTGTCAGGAGACAGGCTGTCTGGATGCAGATGCTGCTGTGCTGTTTGCTAGTGCTGTGATCTTGGGTGATCTACCCATGTCTCTAAGTCTCAGTCTCCTGATATATCAAAAGGGATACCAATGCACTGATCTCACAAGCTTGTTATAAAGGTCAAATGAGATAACACACATACACAACTTGGCATGGCACCTTACACATTGTAGGTACTCGATAATGCAGTAATTGTTTATAACATTATTATTATTATTTTGTGATAGTGTAGTACTCAATAGGTTTTCAGCACATATTTATCAAATAAGTGAATGAATAAATGAATATATGAAGAGGATATCTTTTTAAGTATGATGTAGGTCAATTAAAATCAATGAATATTCAGTTGAAACATTTATTATATATCACACCCATAGGCCTAACCTGCGTTCATAAATAAGTTGATAACTATGTCAAACTTGGTTAAGAGATATGCTCACTCTTGAAAACCTAGATCTGGAATACAAGGGAATTGAGGTTTAGGAGGAAATGGGGCCCGAGGTAATTTTACCCAGAAGAAAAGCTAAACATAGAAGGCTTGGCTCAGACCTGCATCATGGACCAAACAGGTTTGGTAGGTTTGAGGCAAATAAAATGAAGAACAGCTGTTGTTTAAATAAGGCTGAGCAAATCCATGGATTCAGTGTCCTTACATTGATTTTAGGTAGTATTTATATTTCAAGATCCAAAGTGATATTGCCAGTTTCTATAGTAGGAAGTTGTAAAGTGAATATTTTCAGCATCTTCTTTTTCTTCCTTATTCTTGGTAAAGAAAAAAACATTTGAATACCTGATATAAGGGATTGAAACAAGCAAATGTAGCCCTGGCTGGTGGCACAGTGGATAAGGCACAGTGGATAAGGCACTGGCCTATGAACCTAAAGGTTGCTGGTTCAATTGCCAGGCAAGGCACATAACCAGGTTGTAAGCCAGGTCTCCAGCCAGATCCGTAGCTGGAAGCAGGTGAAAGGCAACCATACATTGATATCTCTCTCCCTCTCTAACTCTCTCCCTTCTCTCTAAAAATAATAAATGAAATCTTTAAAAAAAAAGAAATATGCAAATGTAACTGAGAAGGAAAATTTTATTACAAATCACTAATGACATGGATAAACATATCACATTAATTAAAGAAATAAGATACATGCTATAAACTGCTTTTTCAAAAAAGAAAAAATATATATTAGAAATCTTGAGTTATGGTATTTTATACATTCTTTAAAGCTTTACTACATTCTCATCTATTATCTTCATTGAGAACTGGTTTATTTCAGTTCAACAGCTATCTCTTGAATACTTATTATCTATGAATGATTTGGTCCCCGGACAGTTTGCATAAATGGGAGAAATAAAGCTAGTTTTAATTAAAGATGGTAAGCGTCATGAGTCAAAAAACTTTATGAGGGAAATTAAAAGTAGGTCAGAAAGGTCAATAATAATTTGTAGAAGAGATGAAACTTGTGACATGTTTTTAAAAATGAACAGGAATTAATTAGGAGGTGGAGTGAATGGTGGGTTTAAAATAGGGCATTTCAGGTAAAGGAAGCAACATACCATACACTTGGGAAAGAACACATTGCTCATGAAGAACTGCATGTTGTACAGGATTCCCAAGATGTCAGCTGTGAGGGGGAAAGGGAATGAAATAAGACAGGAGCACTGGACTGGGTCAGGCCATTTACTTCACTTCCTTAGCTTGATCAAGTCACAATATGCAAACATTGCAAAGTGTGCTCCATTGCTTGTCAATAGCTGTTAGTGGAAGAGAAGAGATTATGAGTCTAATAATGCATGGACTAGATAGTGTTATGTATTTTTTCAAGTTTTTCCAGGCCTTTTATTATGTTAATGGCCTTTGGATCACATGAGGAAGAGATAGTATGAAGCATTTTCTATACTTATTTGAACACAGATCATCCATCCTGTAGTATTTGTGCTTCATCTTGCAAGATTTGTAGCATTTTCTAAATGTATTTGACCACAAACCATCTTGCAGGATGTGTGTTTCATGGAACACACTTGTGAGAGTTACTGCTATAGACACAGGATGTTTATAAATAATTTTAAATGCAGGAGTGTGGTTTATTCTAGTAGCAAGCAAGAGGGGAATTTGAAAGAGGAAAAATTAGATGGAAGCAGATTTATTACAATCTCATTGTAATAGTTCTGGAGTGGCCTAAAGAGAGATGGGTAGCCCTGATCTTCATCATTAGACAACAGCTATGATTGAGAAGCACTTAGGAATCTATGGGAAACACAAGTCTGATTATTTCATTCTTCTATTTAATTAGGAGGTTAAAATCAGCAGGAGTGGACAATTAATGGCATATGGAGGCTGAGGAGAGGATAAGTGAATCCATCCATGATGACTTGGGTTCCTGCCTTGGGGAAGTGGTTGGCAAGTGGTGCTTTTGTTGAGACTTGAAACACTGAAGGAACAACTTGGAACTAAGAGAATTGAGAATGGGACTTTTGATATACAAAGTTTAGCAGGTCAAGGGAGCACCCAAATCGAATATTTAAGTGATATGGATGTGAGAGACATAAGCATGCAGTTCAATCTTTGTGAGTAGATAAGGTCACTCATCCAGGGAGCAACATGGACCATTTTACCAAACAAGCAATTTGCAAAAAGCCATCTGTTTTAGGGAATTGGTTTCAGCGAATTAGTCATTTAGGAAATTACTTTTTGGTTAATTGTACATTGGAAAATTGTCTGTAAGCAAAGTGATCTAGAGCCACCAAGAAAACTGTTCAACATGTGAGAAATTTAGGACAGAGATAAACCTGAATAAGGGGATAGCACAATAAAAGAGAAGCTCATAAAAGAGAAATGAAAGCTGGGGAGTACAATCATATTTTTACCAGTGTGACAATTTATATTGCCAAATAAATATTTATTTATATAACAATGACTGCCTTAACAGAAGAATCAGTACCAAGCTAAATTTCAGGATAGCTGGGAAGATGTGTTCTGTAATGCGCTTAAATGGCCTAAGGTTAGGATTAACTGAACTTCTTTATTTCTATCAACAGCCCACTATTACCCATGTCACTCACTGCTATTATGTATTTTTAACATAGCTCAAACTAAACCTAGGTCTTACTGCCTATAATAGTCATGGTCATACATAGCAGGGCATATTACACACATAGAACTAATAGCAACCAACATTTTTAAAGATGGAGCTAATGTGACTCCATCTTTAATTTTTGAGATCTCTTGCTTAAATAAGAAATGACTATGATTCTTAGGTTCCAATTTTGTACTCTTTAATGAACTCATGGGTTTATTCAGCAATAATCAATTATCTTCAGCATTAGCTCCTATATAGTTTCTGCTGTGCCAAGAACAGTACCTAAGAGCTTAGATCATAACCAGAGGAAGGGCAGGTGTCCTCATGTGCATGTATGGTGCTGTGTGTTTGTGTATTTAATCATATTTATTTATTTTTAAAAGATTTTATTCATTATTTTCAGAGAGAAGGGCAGGGAAGGAGGAAGAAAGGGAGAGAAACATCAGTGTGTGGTTGCCTTTCACCTGCCTCCAGCTATGGACCTGGCTGGAGACCTGGCTTGCAACTTGGTTATGTACCCTGACTGGGAATTGAACGAGTGACCTTTGGGTTCACAGGCTGGTGCCTTATCCACTGAGCCACCAGCCATGGCTAATAATATTTATTTTTTAATGTTATTTTATTGTGGTAAGAACACTGAACATGAAACTTACCTTTGTAACAAACTTTTAAGTGTACAATTTAGTATTACTAATTACAGGGAAAATGTTGAACACTGAATCACTAGAACGTATCCATCTTGGATAACTTTATGCCTGTTGATTAGAAGCTCACCATTTTCCTCTCCCCCCACAAGGGTTCCAGCAACCACCATTCTAGGCTCTGATTTTATAAGTCAGACTATTTTAGATGCTTCACTTAAGTGGAATCATGCCACAACTGTACTTCCATGTTGTCACATACAAACATACTTGTTTTAGTGAAAAGCAGGGAAAAAAGTGTATACTGAGTACCATTGCAAGGGCCTATAAAGAAGGAATAACAAAGGAGATTATAGAGAAAATGGGAAGAAATCATGATAGGACAAACTAGACATCAATAGCAGTCACTCTTCATTTGAACTCCCTAAAGTTTGAGTTTCAATTATCTTGATAAACAAGGTGGATCCATTCCTGGAATGAAGATCCTAGATTGCAAACTCCCACAAAGATAAGACAAATACTTGATCATCATGTTTGGATAATCTTAATATCTGTGAATTAAAGAAATATATTAATTATAGTGTTTTATCTATCTAAATCTAGGCAGCCAGACATAGGTGTCCTACATACTCATTTAGACAGGGTGGGAATATTTCCCCCACATTTTGTATGCTGTGCTGTTCTAGCCCTGGCATCTTCAGCCATGGTGTGTCCATGTATGGAGCCCTGTCTTCCTCTTAGCCAGGATGTCATTGTTGTCTGCTGCCATATTGCAAGCTCCTGAAGAGAAGATCCTATTGTTTTATTTCTCTTATCCTCTCATCAGTGCATGAGCACTGGACTGGACTTGGCTAATAGGCTTAACAGATATTTGTTTATTGACATAGTTTTTCACTTTTCATCCAGATATTTTGGCATCCCAGCAACACAACTTTAGTTTCCAGTGAAATGTCAAATTGGTCTAAACAGGCTGGCTTAGAGATGTGTTTAGTTTCGTATTTATATGCAGAGCAATATGCTCTAAATAAATCCAAAGGGATTCAATAATAATTTTTGGCAGCAGTTTCTCCTTTGTACTTCTATTTTTTCTTCCTTGGTTTTCCCCGTTGTCCTTGCATTACTGGGAGATTTCCTAGTGCAATTAGTATGGTTCTGCCCAGTGACCTTTCCCCCTTCCCCTGAACAGATGAACAAATTGAACCAGAAAGAAAGGCAGGGTTCCGACAGAGGTTGCTGAAGGGTGCTCTTGGGGACCAGGAAGAGTGGGAATATGTGTAGGTTTCGTTCTCTCCTCCATTTATACCTCACCTTCTTCAGTTCTTACTGAACCTGTTGCAGGAAGGCACATAGTAGTAAAATGAAAAACTGGATTTTTGTGCATGGAATTATCAGGGGCAGTGCTAGGAAGAAGCAAAACAGAGAAAAGGGGAGAGGGACAGAGGGACAAATAAATCTCAGGAGTCAAAAGTGAACCAGACCAAGAAAATGGTTCACCAGGTTCTCGTATCACCCAGCATCTCCAAATGGCATTTCTCAAACCCAGTGAACTTGCAGATGGCATTAGGAAGAATCCCACTTGGAGTTCCAAGGAATTCGTGGTATTCTTGGAAAGGGTTTTTAAACATCCCTAGTCTGCAAAGAAACACAACCAACCATTCTATTTGCTCCTTACTGTTTGCATTTTCTCTCCTATTTATTAACGCAGTCTTACTTTATAAAAACAAATGAAAACTAAACTAATTGAGCCTCTGTGAATACCAAGTGTTCTGCTTGTGCTATCTAATTTCAACCTCACCATGATCCCTGAGGGGGACACATGGTTACTTCTCTGTCAACCAAAGAAGAAAGCCAAGTTTGAAGCAATGAAATGCCTTCAAAGCACATAGCAACTAAGGGTCAGATTAGGGGTTTGAACCCAAGTCTTTGGGACCACAGACAGTCCATGAATTCTTCATGTCTTCTAACAGGCCTCAAATCATTTAGGTGAGGAATAGTACTGATGGCTGAAAATAGAGCCACCATCATGCCCCTCACAGACTGCTTCTCTCCACATAGAGGTCCACAAATAGAGTATCAGGTCATGCTGTCTTTTTGCCTTTGACTAGCACCATACTGATCTTCTGCCTAATTTCTTTTTACTGCCCTCATTCCTCTCAGGCCCTGATCAAGTGTGCTGGTTTTTACGGCCATGATTATTTATAGTCATGTTTTATTTGGTGTGCCATGTAGGAATTTGTCTTGAAGACCTCTAACTCCCTTGCCTGTGTCAAATAACCCTACCATGGGATCGGGGGCTATTTTTAATGAAAATCAGGTAAGAATGTGAAGAAAAGGAAGATAAAAAAATTAAAAGTGAAAAATAAAATTTGGCATTGGTGCTTGGATACAAAATTCCTAATTTGGAGCTAGTCTTTCAGAATACAAATTATGAAAGTGTGATTAAAATATCATGGGACTGTGTCAACCAGCTGCTAGTCGAAAGCCCTTGTAACCTTGGGCAGATGTTTGAGTTACATTTCCTTATTTGCCAAAGAAAAGGGTGTATAAAAATGATCCAGTATCAGAATTTTATGATCATTTAAATTTTCCCTTGCTTAAAATAATATTGGAATATTCAGAATCTTTTTTTTAAATTTATTTAAAAACCATCTGAATCTTTACTTGGACAAGAAACTCTAACCTGTATTCCGTGTTCTTAATTCACCTGCAATCACATGAATTTAATTATCCTCACTGCACCATTTAAGGGTCAGAGCATGATGTTTGGAGGTTTAGGGTGAGTAACATTCATTTTCCTGCTGAGGAGATGTCAGTAACATTATGCAGCCCGTCTCTGTAAAACAAGTGTCCCGCAAGACCTTTTACCTAGTAACATTGACAGAGCAACCTGTTCCCAGACAGCAGCCAGGAGTGACAGGCATACAGTAGGCATGAGGAGCCAGAGAGTGTGCCTCCCTCAGTGAGTGAGTGCAACAGCAGCAGCCAGAACCAATGGCACAGCTGTCCCACCGAGGTCACAGCACAAGGTTACAGGCCTTGGCATCCAGAAAGTACAAGAGCAGAGAGGTAACACTTGAGCCATGGCTCAAGATCAGAAAGAAGAGAAATCTTTCCAGCTGAGTGGACAGCAGGGGCATGAGAAAGTGTTTATAACAATTTCCAGTGTAATCTAGAAACGTTCTATGGAAGTCATTGAAACTTTGTAGTGAAACCACAGCAATTCTTTGATCTTCCTTCTTAGTGAGGGACTTTGCATATGCATGAAAAGCAGACAACATTTCTACCAAACTGAACTCTAGATGAGCAAAGTGTAATTCAGCAGATGGCTGTGCTTTTCTGAATTCCTAAGTATTGCTGAGCATAGCACCCTCATATGTAGTATATTCCATCGGTATTAGAAATGCATGCTTTAGAAGTTCTGGCTGGTGGCACAGTGGTTAAGGTGTCAGCCTGCTAACCCAAAGGTCACTGGTTCAATTCCCAGCCAGGGCACATAACCAGGTTGTAAGCCAGGTCTCCAGCCAGGTGCGTAGCTGGAGGCAGATGAAAGGCAACCATACATTGATGTTTCTCTCCCTCTCTACCTCTCTTCCTCCCTCTCTCTCTGTAAATAAGAAATAAAATCTTAAAAAAAAAAAAAAAAAGAAGAAATGCATGCTTTGTATTCTCATAGCCTGGCCAGTCCAATAAGATGCACATCTAGGCTTTTCCTACTTTTTAGTACAGAATTCACCAAAATAATGTACATATTTCTTTAAATTCTGTTTAGAAATGAATCATAATGGTTTTATGATCTTTCCCTTTAAAGATTGACTAGAATAAATTTGATGTTAAAAACTTTATTTTCTTGATCTGAGATTTAAACTTTTTTTTTAAAGATTTTATTTTATTATTTTCAGAGAGAGAAGGAAAAGAGGAAGAGAGGGAGAGAAACATCAATATATGGTTGCCTTTTGCCTGCCTCCAGCTGGAGACCTGGCTTGCAACCCAGGCACGTGCCCTGACTGGGAATTGAACTGGCAGGCCAGTGCTCAATCCACTGAGCCACACCAGCTGGGGGTTAAACATTTTTTATAAACATTCTTAATCCTTTCTGACTTCATAAACTGGGCAGGGTGCACAATAATATACTATATGCTGGGATTTGAGGCGTATTGGCACTTGGCTTTTAGTTGGTCTCAGAGTGTCACACAACAGTCATACTTAAAGTTAATTAACTTTAAAAATATTTTTAGAGGGATATTTGGTAAATTTGGAGTCATTGTCTTCTGGGGTCTTTGACACTCATCAACCAAGGCTGGAGAGTGCTGTTCTAAAGTAGTAATTTTTCTGAGCAGTGAACTTAGGAAAGGTCTTTAGTGTTTGTAACTGCCCCATGATTATTCTTTTTAAATGAAGAACTGGCCAGAATTGAGAGGTGTGTCTGTAGAGAAAACCCCATAAGCTGGTGAATGGGGGAAAGAGCAGGGCGGCTCTGTCTTCAGGAAAATCAAACTGCCCACAGGTGGGGGGAGGACAGAGAGGGAGGGGTTCGGGGAGGATGATAAGAAGATGCCAACCCCCCTCACTGCTAACCAAAGATGAGGGAAAGGGAATGATAGAAATTGCTTCCTCCAGGGAAGTACAGTTCCCATGTGGGAACAAGGATAGGAGACCTGAAAGAAAACCCACACTATTCAGGCCACAGCAAGGCATAATCACAGGGGTGCCTTGGCCCACCAGTTCTAGCTTCTTAGGAGGAGTCCCCACTCCACGCAAGGGGGCAGCAGAAGCATGAGAAGCTGCAGTGGGTTGGGGGTGAATCCCAGGAGCTGTTCCCATGATGCATTCCTGACCCCTGTATCTGGCTGCCTTCCTCAGAGGAGGGAGCCTCAGAAGTAGCAGATTTGGTGGGAAAGTGGAGATTTAGCAGAGGTGGCTAAAAGAGTTGACAAAAATAAGAATGTGTTGCTACAGTGGGTGGCAGTGGATTCTCTGGGCAGCAGCAGGACAGAAGACCAAAGGTGTCCTGTACCACCTGGCCACCAAGAGAAGCATTGCAGCTGAGGGCCACCCCAGAGGGAAGAATCTGGAGGAGCTGTCATTCCAGTGATTCAACTCTATGTACGCACTCTTTGTTCTCTAAGTATCGCTGGTCCTGTAGAAAAGCTTTTATGAACTTGAGAGGAGTGAATGAAGAATTAATGGAGAATGAATAGAGAGTTTACACTGAATATTAAAGGTTTCTCTGTTCATATACTTACCTGATTAGATTCTGCCTACTTTGTATGTTTGCCAGCAAGTCATTTAAAAACAAGAACTAAAAACAAAAGGTCTGTTTTCTTTTGTGCCATTTCATGGTTCAAGAGCATTTGCATGTGTTTTATATCATTTATTATAAAGAAAAATATGAGATAAGCAAGATTTGCTTTTCCAAATTCATAGACTAAGAAACCAAGATCAGGATGGTTAAATTACTATTTAAATTTACATAATCTATAAATGAATCAGGACTTAACTCAAGTTTTTTTTTTTTTTTTTTTTTTTTTTTTTTTTATTAAATTTCTTTTTGGTTTGGATTGTTTATATAATCATATAATTCAAAAATCCGACTGTAATGCTTTCAGAAGTTCTTATCCAACCCCTGTCCTAGCCTACTCCAGTCACTTCCTTTTACAAACAAAAGATATCATTCTATTTATCCTATTTTATGACATGAAAAAAACCCCTCAATTATATACCCTGAAGCTCTTTCTATTTCCAGCTTACTTCTATGCTTCTGTAGGATAGCTCACCACAGCAAAATTCTGGGTCAAAGGATAAATGCACTTATAATTAAATAAAAATTGCTAGATTTATCTTCATAGGAGTTGTCTTATTTTTGTCTATAATGTATAAGACTGTCAGTTTCCCCATAAATTTGCCAACAAATTGGCTTTGGCTAACATATGAATGTTTGCCAACATGATTGTATAGACTGATCACTTGGTGTAGTTTTAATTTGTGTTTTTCTTACATGCTATGAATGCCAATTAATTTTTTCCCTGCCATTTGACTTTTGGTTTTGCTCATTAAGTTTCTTTTTAATTTGGGGTTCAGACATCTAATGTATTTTGGGAGTCAAAATTATCAATTTAAAAATATGGATTCCAGATTTTAAGTTAGAAGGTCCTTAACCTAAGCATTTGTTTCCATCTAATAATTATTTTTTAATATAAAACTAAAATTGACATGGAGTTTGTGTACAATGTGAAGTATGATGACAGCTTTATTTTCTTTCAGATGGTTTCCCAGTTGTACTAACACCATTTATTTATTTATTTTTAAATCCTTTGCTCACTAATCTGAAAAGTTACTTTGGTCATATACTACATTTGTCTAGGTATTTGGAAATATTATTTTAAACCATATTTTCAAAAATGCCAAGTCCAATTATGTTTCCCTTTAATCATGCTTCTGTAGGTAAAATAAGTTTGACTTATTGATCAAAATAAATTTTTTATGCCACATTTGAATGAAAGGTTTGGGGAGGAAAATAATTTTAGTGAAAGCCATGTAAAGCCCAGAAGAAAAGTAATTCTCTAAATATTATTGCTAGACTCCAAACAATAGGCTTTTCTTTTATTTCTATAGATGTCGCCAAGTCATTTATACCAGTCAGGAGGTCTTCTCCTGTCAGTGGTCAAAGCAGGAAATCTTTATAATGCTTAAGGGGAAAAATGGAATGAAGAACATATTATGCATCTCTGAGCACAAATTTTCCTGCTGCAAGTCATTGCTCTAAAAGAAAACTACTAGGTTTTGCCATAAAAAAGTAATTCACTTCAAAAATCTTATCAAGTCAAGTAAACGGATAATATTGTAGTCATATGCCTGTAGTTAGATTTATTTTCTGGCAGCAATACTTCTTTGAATAAAGCTTTCTTATTTGCGAAGAGATTTTAGGATACTTTATTGGCAAGTTCAAAGATAGTGTTTAATTCCACTGGCATAACAAGGTATAAAAATAAAAGCAAAGCCAATATCTATAAAAATCGTATTTCCAAGTTAACATACTTCATACCAGGGTTGGGAGTTTAGATCTCATGTCCTCATTTTCCTTTAATGTTAACAGAAAATACAAGATTTTGTTAGTGCAAAATCTTTTCATGTTTTACTAGGTGCCTCTTCCTTTAAGACTGATATTGCTGTTTACAGCAAAGTCCTTGAGAAGGTCATCATCATTGGCTGATGACAATTCCCAGGCTTTCAGTCTTTTTAAAACCAATTCTGAACAGGATCAGCATCCCTCTGTTCTTTTCAAGGCATGCACAACCTCCATGTTGCTTAAACTATTGGTTAATTCTCACTCCTCATATTACTTAAATTTAAAAAATCCAATTATAATAGTTTCAGGTGTACAGCAGAGTGGCTAGACGTTTATATAACTTACAAAGTGATCCCCCCATAAGCCTTTCACCCACCTGACACTATTAGTTATTATAATGTTATTGACTATATTCCCTAAACTGTACTTTACATCCCGTTGACTATTTTTTATCTGCTAATTTGTACTTCTTAATCCCTTAACCTTTTTCACCCACACCTTAACACCTCACCTATGTGGCAGTCGATTTGTTCTCTGTATGAGTTTGTTCATTTATTTTGTTCTTTAGATTCCATATTTAAGTGAAATCATATGGTATGTTTCTTTCTCTGACTTTCTTCACCTAGTGTAAGACCCTTTAGCTCTATTCATGTCACAAATGGTAAGAATCATTCTTTTGATGGCTTAGTAACATTTCATTGTATGCATGTATCTATTTGTCTTTAGATTGTAGCATTTAATACATTTAAAATAATTTTTGATTGATATGTGGCTATTGTCATTTTATTATTGTTTTCTGATTGTTTTTGTAGTTCTTTTCTGTTCCTTATTCCCTTGCTCTCTTCTCTTGTATGTTGACGACTTTTTGTAGTGCTATGTTTGGATTTCTCTCTTTTTATTTCTTATATATCTCTTGTAGATTTTGGTTTGTGGTTATCATGTGCTTCATATATACCAAGCTATGTTTATAGCAGTCTATTTTAAGTTGATGGTTACTTAAATTGAAACACATTCTAAAATAACTACCATTTTTACCCATCCTCTTTACATTTATGTTTTTGCCATTATTTTTTTACTTCTTTTATGTGTGTTTGTGTGTATCCCTTATTTACTCTTGTAATTACATATGATATTCCTTCGTTTGTCTTTTAACTTTTATACTAGCTTTAGCGTTGGTTGATCCACTGTTTTTGTGACGTGTTTGCCTTTGTCAGTAAGAATATTTTCCTTTGAGATATTTTCTTATTCATATTTTCAAATTTTTTCTTCTCATTCTTGAAGAAGTCCCTTCAAAATTTTTTGTAATACTGGTGTGGTGTGAAAGCTCCTTCGGCTTTTAATTGTCTGGGAGGCTCTTTATCTCTTATTTGATTCTAAGTGATAGCCTTGCTGGGCAATCTTGGTTGTAAGTTCCTGCTTTTCATCACTTTGAATATTGTGTGCCAGTGTCTTCTGGTCTGCAAAGTTTCTGTTGATAAATCAGCTGACATTCTTATTAGATCTCTCTTGTAGGTAGCTAACTATCTTTCTCTTGCTGCTTTTAAGATTTCTCTCTGTGTCTTTTATCTTTGCCATTTTGATTATGATTATGAGGTGTTTTGGTATGGGATTCTTTGGGTTCATCTTATTTGGGATTCTGCACTTCCCTGACTCATATGACTATTTCCTTCCCCAGTTTAGATAAATTTACAGTCATTATTTCTTCAAATAGGATTTCAATCTCTTGCTCTCTCTCTCTTCTTGTTCTGGTATCCCTACGATGTTAATGTTGTTATATTTAGTGTTGTCCCAGAGACCCTTAAACTACCTCTAATTTTTTAATTCTTTTTTTCTTTCCTGATTGTTTTCCATTACCTTGTCTTTTGACTTACTGATGCAATCCTCTGCTTCATCTACACCACTGTTGATGCCGTCTAATGTATTTATTTTAGTTACTGTATTCTTCATTTCTGATTGCTTCTTTTCTGTTTTCTATATCCTTTTTTATGTTTCTTATCTCTTCGTTCAAGTTCTCACTGGGACCATATATTCTTCCCCTAAGTTTACTGAGCATCCTTATAACCAGTGTTTTAAATTATTCCTCTGGTAGATTGTTTGTCTCCACTTTGTTTAGGGCTTTTTCCTGGAATTTTGTCCTATTTTTTCATTTGGGACATGTTTCTTCATCACCTCGTTATGGATGCCTCCCTGTGCTTGTTTCCATGTATTAGGTAGATCTGCTATGACTCCTAGTCTTGTTAGAGTGGCCTTGTCAGGGTGTCTCCTGGGACTCAGTGGTATAGACTCCCTGTTTACCTGAGCCAGGTGCGCCAGGGGTGTTTCTTGTGTGGGTTGGGTACGCCCCCCTGTTGTAGTTGCATCTGATTGCTGTTGGCACTTCAGTGTATGGGATTAACCCTCAGGTTGACTGGCTCTGAAGATCAGAAGTGACTGCAGTGGACAAGCTGTTGAGAGCTGGCTGACCCCACAGAGTGGGATTTGCTTCGGCAGGGCTCTGGTGCCTACTGAGTCCACTCTTTGGGTGTGTTATTTGTGGTGCTAATTGGGGGTGCTCTGCTTTGGTCTGAAGCTGGCCACCAGGTGTGTTGGTACCGGGAACTCTTCAGAGGGGCTCTGGTACAGGCTAAGGTCATCCACTGCCTCAGCCTGGCCTGGGAGCTCCTGGTAGAAGCCACCATGATCTGCAATTGGTAGCATCCTGGGCTGGGTTTAGAGGCCCCTGTGAGTGTTATGTTGTAAACTAAGTCTGGCTGCCTGCTAGTTCTGGGCTTTGGGCTGCTTAGCAGGAGGTACCAAGAATTTGGAGGCCAGCTGCTGCTCATTTGAGGTTTGTGGGCCTTTGAGAGAAGTTAGGAAAGTGCACAGCACAAGCACGGCCAGCCCGTGTCTGGATTAGCCTCTGAAATTGGCCGGGTGTGTGAATTGATTGTGGTGGGGTCTCAAAGAATCATGAAGGTTGGGGGAGAGCAGTATTAGCCAGATTGATAGAGACTTGGGCTTGGTGCCCACCTGCACCAGCAGGCTGTGTGCAGAGAGGGCCCAGCAGAGGAGTAATGGCACCTGCCTGCACTTGCCCTGAAGCCAGACAATTCAGTTCTTCCTCACATGTCCCTGGGGCTGTTGGAGCTGCTGTTCCTTGTCTGGAGCTTAGAGCAAATATTTATGAGCAAGTGAGTCTGTGCTTGGGGCTTTTGAGAGGATGCCTGGGTCTATAGCATCCCTCCATTTCACCTGGACCGAGTCTCTGCTGATTTTCACAGCCTGCTTTGTGGGGACTGCTTCCTGGCATTGGTGCTCTGGGCAGCAGAGCCTGGTGTGGGACTGGTACCCCTCATTCCTCAGTGGGGACCCCCTCAGCTGAGATATCCCTCCCAATTCTTAACTGCCACGTGTGAGTGTGAGACCAGCCCATTTTGTGCCTCTGTCTCTTTTACCAGGTTCAAT
This sequence comes from Noctilio leporinus, assembly GCA_004026585.1. Taxonomy (NCBI): domain Eukaryota; kingdom Metazoa; phylum Chordata; class Mammalia; order Chiroptera; family Noctilionidae; genus Noctilio; species Noctilio leporinus. Next base: position 87,106 of record PVIW01000313.1, read on the forward strand.
GGGTTGTTTTTAAAATATCCATAGTTACGGGAGTTCTGTTCAGCTAGCCTTCAGGTGGCTCTTAAGGGTGGTCATTGTATAGTTTAGTCGCAGTTTTGATGTGGGCTTGTAAGGAGACAAGCACAACATTGACCTACTCTGCCATGTTGAGTGGAAGCCCTGTCTTCATATTCCTGGGTTAAGAGCTACATGTGTCCTAATTGATCACCCTCCTCCTTGAAAGATGTAGTTCACTTGGTTTCTAAGACACCTTCCTGTTACTTTCTTATCTTATTATTTCTCGTCAGGCTTCTTGCTGATTTCTTCTTGTATTCCTAATCTCTTAACACTAGAGCCCTTCAGAGTCGAAATGTTAGAACGTTTTTCTCCCCTCTGTACCCTTGCTCCCTTGGTGATGGCCTCTACTCTCATGGCATCTACATACCAACTAAGTACTCTTCGATGATTTTAAATGTAACATGAAATTAAGCTGTTCTTTCTTTCTTCACAGTCAACAGAACTCAGCTTTCCATTTCCTTAGGTTAGAACCTTGAGATGGCTTTCCCACCTGGCATGCAAGCCACCAGAAAATACTTTTGCCTCACCTTCAAAATATTTACCTGATTACATCTCATCTCCAACAGCCACTGTTGTCATTGAAACCACTATCATTTGGGTCATTGAGATAGCTTTCCTCCCTGGGATCTAAGCTTTTGTCTTTGATCTTCTTCAGATAAACTATCCCTTTAAGATACAAGACAGATCACATTTCTCTGTTCAAAAATTCATAATGGCTTTCCATCTCAGAATAGAAGACAACATTGTTCAACTTGGCCACCAAGGCCCACTATGATCTTTTCCCTCTATGTTTTCCATGCATTGAAGATGAAGATATGGTTGACTAAAGTCCTTAAATAAATACCTTGAGAGTGATTTTTTTCACCTATTATAGTACTTCTTTTAGCATATTAATTAAGAGGATCAGGCCCTAAAGTTTGATGACTCGGTTAAAAGACCATGTCTTTTGTAAAATCTGATCAAGTTCCTTATTATTTAAGACTCCAGTTTCTTCTTCTATGAAATGGGTATGATATTGTTTTAAGGGTTTAACTAAATATTGTATGTAAAAGTGATTCTCATATAGTAAATATACTGTGATTATTAACTTTTCTTGATTGCTTTCACTTGCAACTTACAGTTTTCCTTGGGTCTAATTGGCTTTCAAGTTCTGGCTTTCTTATTGGTTTAACATATAAGGAAAGGTATGCTGTAATCAGTAAAATAATGTGTAAATCTAAATGAGCAGGTGCTTTCAAAGGACTGACGGTATTTTATATATATGTAATGGTTAAAAGTTTCAACTCTGGGGTCAGAGCACTCTGGGTTTGTGTCCTGCCTTAAACTTTTCTTGCTCCCCCCACCTCTGTAAAATGATGGCAATAAAAGTTCTTGTATGTTGGATTATTGTGGTTATAACAGAACAGATAATGCAGGTACAGTGATTAGCACAGTCCTGAACATCATAAGTACTCAATAAATGTTAGCTATTATTAAGCTGGGGTTAATTGATTCCTAACTTTTCTTTTAAATATTAACTCTCCATTCCCTTTTTTAAAAAGTGATATGTTTTTATGGCTCTCTGAAGGATGTCAAGAAGGAATGTAAATTCTCCAAGGGGAATGCGACACTTGAGAAGAAATATGTTTACTAGTCCCCTATCACTTTCCCAAATGCAAGACTGAGAAAGGGTGTGAAGATTTATTCTTCAGACACTGAATACTTCGTTATTCTTCCCATTTCCAGAATCAAGAAAAGAGCTATTGAAATTTCTACTCGAACATTAGTTTCTGTTTCAGACCTGCAGTTGGCATTCCTGTCAGTGGACAGCATTAGAAATAGGGTTGCTGCCAGTGCCCCACCATCACTTACCTACTTGGGATGTAGGGAGATCCTTCAAGTGCTCTCTGGCACTCTAAGTGTAGAAGCTTCTGTTTCAAAAGCCTTTTATTTTTTGTATCTCTGATTTGACTACAGAGTGGAAATAATCTCCAAACACTTTTGACATGATGCAAATTTATCTTGAGGAGCTTCAGCTACAACAGTCTTTTCCAAAGATGTTGGCAGGAAATAATTGTTTTATTTATTTTGCAAGAGAGGATGATTCTACTGTTGATAGCACTAGGTCGTGTTTCCCAGAGAGTGGTTACATGTTGCACTGGGACATGAAATATTTGGTGGGTGACATATTCATCTTAATATTCTGAGCTTATTTTAATGTACATTAGGAAAAAGCTATACATGCTTGGTTTCCCAGATATTCTTGCGTAAGGTCAATCTGAGACATGTAGAAAATTTGCGTTAAGGAAACCATAGTACAGGGGGCGTGTATATAGTTTTAGTAAATACACTAAAGGTAAATGTGATATAAATTTGGGAAACATCTGCAAATTATGCGGACTTTTTGACTTCTGGATGGAGCTGAAAATGACCCATCTGTGTACTGTATCACAAGTAGAAGGAACATTCAACTATGGAGAATGACATGGCTATGACCATCTTTTTCAATGTTTTAGTCATTCATGGTTGTCTTCTATCTTAGCCTTTCTTTACGTGCCACAACTCTCCCCTTCCGTGATTTTTCTGAGAAAGATAAAAAAGAACCAAACCCCCTATTTAGTGAAAAAGAAAAGTATAACCTTTTCCAACTTACAATAGATACTTTACTTAAGTTTACCATTAAAATGACTGGTCTTTGCCTGTCAATTTATGAACTGAGAGCCTGGTTAAAGCCATTATATTTTCACATATTACATATGCCAATTAAAATTTCTAAGTTAATTACCAAATTCTTAATCTGATGAAAGCCTGAGGGGAAACAAAATTAGCTTTGGATAAAAATAAAATAAGGTTTCCTTTGCTTATGTACAAGTCATGTCAAGCTGTATATTTCTTATAAGAGCAATGGTAGAGTACTTCAGTTCTTTTTCATTTTATCAGAAGCAAACACTTGCTACTCTATCTTCCCAGCCCAGGAAACAGAATGGGGTGATATATGCCACAAACTTAGCCATACAAGAAGCTCTTGAAAGTAAGGTCATTTAGTTGAACTGGCTGGAAGTGACTCAGATAACAAGTCATGGTGACAGGGTATAAATGACATCCACGTTGCTCCCATGGTTTTCAGGGAATAAAATTTTCATTAAACTACCAAATGTGATTGGTTTATATGTCTAGCTTCCCTACTTAATGTCTCTGTGGAGTAGTGTATTCCTACTAAGTGGGTTCCAATTTGTTGTTTATTATTTATTGAGTACCTATTATGTGTTCCAGGTGCCTGCTGGCATGCAGCACTGAGGACAAACACTGAATGAAGTCCCTGCCATCAAGGGAACCACAGCTGTTTATGTGAACTATCATTGTGAACATCATCACCTGCCCATATTAAAATGTGCTTTTAAAATTAGGATTTTTAAGAGGTTCAGAAATGATCTTAAACAATTATGAAGAAAAATGATAATGAGTTGAGTTAGGTGAACATGGCCATAAAGTTTACTTTAACAACTTTAAAAGTAGGACCATTTTTTTGAGTACAAGAAAGAGAACTCGTATTTAAGAACAAGAACTGATGTTTAGAGCCCTTGGTATGCTCTAGACACTGTGCTTTATATTCATTATCTTATTTAACCTTCACATCACCCTAATAGAATGAAACAGTATCATCATCCTCATTCTAAGGTCAGCGGAAACTGACCTTAGAATAATTAAATGTTTTGTTCCGTGTGATCCAATATTGTTTAATAGTATAAACAAGAAGTAAACAAAAATAAAAATAAATAATTTGTTTTCCACCTTAACCACTATAAGACAGGTTATCCAACTTGGCAAAAAGGAGAGAAGGGAAAGTAAGATTAGATTAACAGATGAAATTAAGACTACAAAAGAAAGAATGATAGATTTTAGAAAAACCCAGGGATCTCATTTCCATATTGTCATCTAAATTTACAATACTGGTGAGTGATCCGTTTTTACATCTCTGATGAACAGAGCTTATCACAGCTAATAAACACAAAACCACAGGAAGTCCTGTATCTGAGTCACTGCTTAATCAAGGACAGATATCAGTTTTGGCTACAATGATTAGCCATCATCCAGGTGCTGTTGCATGCATAATTAATCACAGGTTGATTCCAGCCATTGCTTTCAAATACCTGCTCGTTTTGAAGTTGGAAAAGTTGAGACAGACCTTTGCATTTTCCTGCGATCAGTTAAGGTGTCTGTAGATAAAAGGAGAAAGGAGCCACTTAGTAAATGCAAAGTGGTTTCTATGCTTTTTCCCATAATAAAACCTCATCTCAATGGGTCTCCGGTGTAAATCTGTCTTTATTCTCACGTGAAGGTAATGTTGGCATCTGCATTTGTACTTGGTAGTCTCCAGCTGTTCGTTTTCATTTCTGATTTGGGCTGTTGCAGAACTTAACTACATTGTAGAATCAATGAGTACCTCATATTGGGAGGTACTTATGTGATGTTTCTTAAATGGCCCTTCAACCATGGCAGTGTCCCTGGGTAGCTGGGAGTGTTAGATACCACACCACTGTTACTTCTAGGATTCGCTTTGGAATCTGTGATCTCCGAGTCTCTTATGTGACTCTCTAGAACAAGGTCTTGGGGTCTAAGCATTATCAGCAGATGGACACCCCCAAGGGAGAATGATGCTTCTATGTCTTCAAATCTCACCCTCAAGAATGAAAGTGAATGAGTCAGTCACACGGTCTGCTAGGTCACAAATATTTATCATTTGCCTCCTATGTTACCAGAAAAAGGGATAGAGCGAGTAATAGGCAGACACAGTCCCAGTCCAAGGGAGGCACTAATCTAATATGAAAGACCGATGCAAAATACATGGCTTTAATTATATTCACATCAACAGTCTGTAGAGTCCAGATGTTAGTTGCCCCCACATTTGGAGCAAGGAAGGACCAACAATTCTTCTCGTTTACACTAAAGAAGTCACTTGCCCCAAAGCATATGTTTTACTGAAAACAATAAAAAAAAATAGTAAGAGGGATTTTATCTCACAGGAAACACCATTTCACTCCAAACCCCCACACTTGATACAGCTTTACAAGTTTCTTCTAGCCAGCTTCATAGCCACCACTTTCCTGTCTCTTTTATTTCATTTATTTAAAAATATTTTTTATTCTCACCTGAGGCCATTTTTAAAAGTTGCCTTTAGAGAGAGAGGAACAGGGAGGGAGGGAAGGAAGGGCAGTGATAGACAGACTTTGAGTTGAGAGACTTGCCCTAACCAGGGATCCAACCTGCCACTTTTCGGTGCATGGGATGACATTGCAACCAACTGAGCCACCTGCCCAGGGCTCCAGTCTCTTCTGCCTCTTCTCTAAACTTCTCTAGCTCCAGCCTTCCATTTCTGGATCTTTCTTTGAGTCCTTTTACTTCTTTTTTAGGTAGAGCAAGTGAGATCAGTCTCAGCTCTTTCCAATTTGCAGAGCTACCATTAAAAACTGACTTAGCAAGCAAGGCACCCACCAATTACCAGGAGTTTCTTTCATCAGAAGGCAAGAGAATAATTATGTTAATTTTTATTTCTGTCACTTACCCATGCATCTCCGCACACAGGAGTGTCTTGGCCACTCTTACCCATTGCAGTGTTACCAGCTCTTCGTCAGGTCTTTCCAGTTGGTTTGGGAGCCCCAACAGGTATTTCTCTATACTCACGAAGTGCTGTCAGTCAAGTGATAGCCTCCATCTTCTCTCTTTTAGCCCTCTGGTATTTCCATCTAGTGCACATACCTTTGTTGCCTATATAGTTAAGCGAAGGGGTCTTGGCTCTGTCTTCTGGGATTATAGCCAAGTGCCCTCCTTTTATACACAGCTACCACGACCACAGCCCTCCTGATATTTTTGATCCCTACAAGTGCCAGAGTGGAGGCACAGAATATGTGCTGAACGATGCTGTGCTTAGCATGCAAGGGAGGAGAATGTTTTCCCACCCCTTTACCCTCACAGGGTGACATATGAATGCCAGGGGAGTGCCTGATGATGTTTTTGAGAAATAAAATTATTTTGTTTTATATTGGGTCATGGGCGAAACTCAAGATCTATAACAGGTGATGTGGCACAAGACTAACCATTCTGAATGAACCCAAAGTATAATATAGCTGAACAATCAGATTGGTTATTAGTTAGCAAATGATTTAATATTAGCTATGTTTTGAAAGTCATAACATGAATCCCATGATGGCCTTGGGAAGGAAGAGGAGGAGGAAATCAACCCTCTTAGTTATAGATGTCATATTGTTTCTGTCCCCCAAATTTAGGAATTTTTTCTATTTCCTAATGTTAAGGTACTGTTGGAGGCATTATAGCTCAGTGGGACATGTATGTGAGCCCCAGAATTAAATGGATTGAAAATTAGATTCTTGCTCTGCTACATAAGAGATCATAAATCTTAGGCAATTAACTTCTGTGTGCTACAGTTTTTGCAAAATGGGATTAATAATACATAATTATGGGTGCTATAAATATTAAATGAGGAAATTAATTTGCTAAGGGATAAAATTATTCTGCATTATTATTGCACATGCTGTTGTATCTGACTCAGTCTTTAGAATAAGTTTGGCTTCATTCCAATTCCAGGCAAACTCGCCCCAATATTGCAACAGATGTGGCCAGCCATGTAGCAAACAGTAAAGCGGTTAGCTCATTCACTCATTCATTTATTCTTTCATTCCTTCAACTGAAGTGCATAGATAAGTGCTCAGAAATCAATGATTAAAGAGAAGAGATCGCTTTATGAACTCACAGCCAAAGGGGGAGACAGACTAAAAATGAAATAATTGTAACACAAGTGTGAGAAGTGCCGTTATGAAGATATGAAGAGAAGTTGTTGAAACACACCAGAGAGTCACTCATTGGGTCTGGAGAAAGCTTCACAAAAGAGGTAACAAAGGCTGGGTCTTAGGACAGATTTCAGGGCCATTGATCACCAATTTCTGGGTGAGCCTGACCATTTACTGGGGCTAGTATAAATATAAGATGAGAATCTTAAAACATACACCTCCTTGATTCCAGAACTCTGTTAATGCAAATAAAATACAAAGATACAAATATTTCAAGATCAAGCTCCATCAGTATACAATTGAATAGAATTATTTAGTTCTTTAGAACATTATGTTTATTGTTTTTTTTACTTTTTTGGGGAGTGTGGTAGAGGAATTTTTGTTATCCTCACCCGAGGATATATTTAGTGATTTTAGGGAGAGAGAGAGAGAAACATTGATCAGCAGCCTCCTGTGTGCACCCCCACTGGGGATTGAACCCATAACCTAAGTATGTGCCCTGATTGATGATCAAACCCAAAACCTTTTGGTGTACAGGGCAGTGTTCCAACCAACTAAGCCACCCAACCAGGGCACAGAGGACCTTAAAATTATATACGGCCTGTTCTTCATACTATCTCCTAAATTCTAAAGTCTCCTAAACTGTATCATTTCTGAATAACCACCACCAACAATAACAGTATTGCTATTGGTTAATTAGGTTCAAGTCCCTGAAAGCACATGGTCTTTAGCATATCATTAGGATCCTCAAATGTCCCCAGAGTCTCCTTAGCTGGAGTCCCAAAGTGCATGAGTCCATTCCATTCCGTATGTCCTTGTGTTTTCCAGTTACTTAAAATTAATCTTGAGATTATTCTTCCAAAATGACACTTTCAGTGTCATGTTTTTATGTTTGTTTTTCTGGAAAGATATAAATCAGTCACTAGCTTTTTCTCTCACAGTGTGTATGTCCCCTTCTCCTTTTTAACTTGTATTTCAGGCTTTCCTATCTTAGTATGTCTATTTTCCCCTCAGGAATTGTGCATTCCTTTTCATTTTTCAGATTGAAAAAGTTTACATGAACAAGCCCATGTAGATACACACCACACACACACACACACACACACACACACATACAGGAATGGATTTTAACCATCTTGGCTGTTAAAAAACACAGGAGCACTTTCATACAGCCCTCACTGCTCGTCCATGTGTCTTCTGCTGATTTTTGGCCCTATTTAGTTCTTCACAAAGCACTTAAAGGTGTTGGTTTTGGACTTTCTTCTTTCTAGGGATATTTTCAAAGCAGGCAATGTTGGAAAGTGTTCTTAGACAAATGTGTGCTTTGCCAGTCCACTTCATCCTTGTGGGCCCTTAAAAACTTGATTATATGCGTTACCTGTCACTTCTTTTGCTTATGTGTTTTTTGGGTACAGAGGAGGGATTAAATCACCTTGGCAACATAAACTGGCTTTTAATCAGTTCTTTTTCTTCTGAGTACCATCAGTTAATCTGCTTTCAAACTGTGAATCGGTGCAGCCGAAGCCCTTTGGGAAACCTTTGGGCAAAAGTGGTTCAGAGACTTACCGCTATGTTTGATGTCACTTGAGACCATAGTTGTCAGATTAGAAATTTGTTTTTTGGTGTGGAAAGGACTGATAAATCTCACCATATTTTATTTCTCCTGAGAAAACGCACATTCTTCCTAGACTTTGTTTTGCTTTCTCCTCTAACTTGTCCCAACATGCCAATCTCTTAACTTCTGCCCTTCCCCACCCCCTGTGCGTTACCCCCTCTCCACCTTTCCAGGACAGGAGAACAAACATCTGTGGCTTCTGTCTCCACAGTGACTGCAGCTGAGAAGCTCCATTCCCTAAAATCCCTCCCAGCTCTTGAAGAAAGCCCCTGCTCATAATTCATGTTTTCTGTACACGCTTAGTAAAGATCTCAGTGCTGTAACCTTAATTCTATAATTATCACCTGTTTGAAAAAAATATTTTCCCGGTCTCTTTGTTCCAATGTTTACACCCTCGATTTGGGAAATCACATCCCTTACTGAAAATTTTTGTCTTTTATGTAATGGAATTCTTCCATACCACCCTTTCCTGGCCCGTTGGCACACCTGATACATGTGTTCTTCTCAGACAGTTTTTCTGCACAGCCACAGGAGAGCTTTAGTGAAACTTCTGCCCCAGTCGTAAAGATAACCATAGCAATGCCACAGAGGTCCTTGCGGAACCTTTGATTAGAACATACCACAGGAATTCATCATTTCAGTGCACTGCCTTAAATTGTAACCATGCTGTTTTTGTAAAGGAGTTGCTTCATTTATGTACAGACAGCACACAGGGCTGCATTCTAATCAGTTCATTTGAAATCCGTATCTCAGAAAGTGCCTATATTACTTCTTAGGCACACGCTAGGTGCCTTTGAGTGATAACTTATGAAATGCTTTTGCTGATTTGGCACCACCCCCTGATCATTTTCTCCAACTTTGAAAAAGCCTAAGTGACTCCAATGAAAGAACACCATTTCTAAAAGTAAGTTATAATATCTTTTCCCCAGAGTCAAGAATAAATTTTTAAAAAATTAATAATTATGCAGAGTTATTATAAAACAATAATTTCACTGGACACTAGACCAATTTTCTTCTTAGGGTTCCCCAATTAAATAGAAACTTGAAAAACACCCTGTTAGTTTGCCAGACTTTAGTAGGTCAGCATGCACACTAAAAGTGTATTAAGGTGGACTGTTCTATTTATTGATTTGCCATGAGTCTGCTAAACGCTCCAGACAATTGTCTGCGGAAGGGGCGGGAGGGCCATACATGATCGAGGTCATGCGCATCTAGCCAATTTGTAAGACGATCCCAGCCATCAGCAATCCTTGCATAGGGGCACCCTCATGCATTCCTGTCAAGTCATCTTGTGAAAGCCTGTCTGCTTCCAGCTTGGCTTGGATGTGCAACCTTAATAAAACTCACTGAGGTCTGGGAGAAAATAGCAGATCTGCAGCAGATAGGGTAGAGGAAAGAGTCTAGAATATGTACACGCAGCTGACTCGGGCAGGCTCCACGCTGAACGGTTGTTATACGGAGAGGAAACAATAAATCTCAGCTACTATGCAATAAATATCTCCAGTTTTAACTAAGGAAACTACCATTGCAGTGAAATAAAGAATAACATTTTAGAGCCAAAGCTATCAAATGGCTAGCTTTCTGTGACTCTCCTTGAAAAGCTTTCTTTGAACGGGAGCAAGTTAAAGAGACGAGCAGTTTTACCTGGAATAAAGAAGTAGTTTAAAGGTCAGCAGAAAGGAGCAAGTTTTGCGGGAGGCACGGAAAGAGAGCGCTGGCAGTACAATGACAGTTTTCCTTTCCTTAGCGTTCCTCGCTGCTGTTCTGACGCACGTCGGGTGCAGCAACCAGCGCCGGAGTCCAGACAACGGTGGGAGAAGATATAGCCGGATTCAATATGGGCAGTGTGCCTACACGTTCATTCTTCCAGAACACGACGGGAACTGTCGTGAGAGCAGGACAGACCAGTACAACACAAACGCTCTGCAGCGGGATGCGCCGCACGTGGAACCGGATTTCTCCTCGCAGAAACTTCAACATCTGGAGCATGTGCTGGAAAATTATACCCAGTGGCTGCAAAAAGTAAGTGATTGCTTTCGGTTTCTAATTGCAGGGAGCCTTTTCCGTTCCGGTCCTGGAGCTAACTCGGAGATCCTTGGGGGAGCGTTTGTGTGTTTACCTTTTGCTCCAGAGGGGCAGTGTTTGCAAATGCAAGGGGGCTTTCTCTCTCGGACTTCCTGGATGAGCCAAGGATTTTAGGTTTCTGCTCGCTGTTGCGGGTGTTCCGCCTGTGTGCCTGGCAATGGCACTTTTTATGGCATCTGTTTTTCTCTTACTTAAAATTTAGCTTGAGTTCTCTGACGGCCAAGACCCAGCATTGTAGCAACGTGCACATGTTTTGAGCAAGTTGGCCAAAAGAAAGGATGACAATACTCATTTAGGGTCAAATTTGCACCAAGAAGCTTTATGCAGCCAGGTTGGGAAATTATCACCAAATACTTCTTTTTTTCAGCCTCTCGTCACGTTAACATGAACTGAGAGTAAATATAATGTGTGACATTAGGTTAGAGACATTGTGTATGTAAGTTTGTAAAGGAAGCTGAATTTTAGCAAGTAGACTAGGAGAGGACTGATTTTTGTCATATTCTGCCCTTGAGGAAAAAGAAAAGCAGGAGGATAAATTGTAATGTGCCTACATCAAAGAGAGGTGGTTCACCCACTATGCAAGGAGAGCTAGAGCTGGTCATGGCTGTTCCCCAAGATGTGCACCTGCAGATTCGGACCGAACACACCACGTACACTTGGCTGCATTCCTGAGGTGCCTTTTTTTGCTCAGGACATGATAGTTGCAGACAGTGCCACGTGAGAGTGTAGGTATCCAGGAGAATATTAATATTGAGTATGCATGTAATCCCAATGTATAGAAGTCAAATGAAACATTTTATTCAGTATTTCTCTGTCAGCCATTTAAACATTTTATTGAAAATATGCCTCTTAAGCTATGAAAGTTTCTGCAGTTCGTCTTCTCTTCGCTCTGTGTAACTGTGTAACAGGTAAGCATCAGGTAGCAAGTGTATTCAACTATGTCACAGAAGGGGGGCAAATATCCCTGTTTGTGAAAAACTTCCCCCTCTGCCCCCTGGGGATCTTGGCAAAAAAAAAAAAATCCACCTAGTGGTGCATATAGATAAGGATGCAACCTGTTTACTCCTCTTTAAGCTCGTTGGTTAACAGAGCAACCATTTTAAGAAGATAAAGATAGGGAAAAGACAAGTTCTCTTTTTGTTCCGGTGTGGTCACACTCACTGAGCTCACAGCCTGCTGAATTATGCGAAGTACTAGTTATTCTGCTTTTGTCCACTAGGGACTGAACTAAGATCACTGTTATTTTACTTGACTAGTTAACTGAAACTCAGTAGTTTTAGTTTTCAGACCTGGGATTGTAGTTAAACTTTTCATTGTGGAGTCCAGGTTAAAAATAAATAAATAAAAGACAGATATGCAGAAGCATAGAAAGCAAACAGAATTCTGCTATCTTTTGATAACTGTAACAAATTTCAGATACTAATTTCAGCAGCTGTTTATAATAGGTTATCTTTTTCCTTTGGCAGAGCTTATTGCCATAATAAACAAATAAATTTGGTTGAATCATTTAATACTAATCTCAATATACTATCTATATAGTTTTTAATGAGAATTCAATCATTTTAAATTAGTCTGGAATCTTTGAAATGTAGGAAAGAAAATTTAGTCTTTAATGGTCTTGAATGAACTCTTTTATCAAAACTATGATACTTTTTCTTAACATATACAATTAAAATGGTGATTTAAACATGGCAATGAATATTTTTTTGTTGCTATGCAGTTATTCACCAGTGACAGGGTAAACACATGATTCTCCTGGGCTTAAACCATTCACATGTTTCAGTTGTTAATTTATTGTATGAAATAAATTTGATTTTTATTTATATTGTTCTTGCTCAATGACTATTGTATAGTTTTCAGATTATAGCCAAGCATAGCTATTACACTGGTCTTTGCTAGCATGAATGGAGCTGAATATATGCTGCAAATGTCTCTGTTGGTATGAATCACAGCAGCTTGGCTTAACTATTGTCTGCTTAAATTTGCATATCTTTTGTCATTGTTAATGCAATTGGTCTGAGGATCCAGAGAGCCAATAATTAAATTCAGCAAAGAACTTGCTAAAGGCTCTCTTAAGTTTCCCTTAATTAGAGGCTTTCTTCATTTCAAGTTCTAAATTTCATGTAACTATTTATTTTGATAATTCAAATGGAAATCTTTTTACTGTAACCATTTGGTATGCTTAGTGCTGGAATTTGTACTACTATTTTAATTTCAAGTAGTTGAGTTGAGATAAGGAGCAATACACTGCAGAAACTGAGACTACCCATGTGTAAGTGCACTTAATCCATCCATTTATTCAACAAAATAATTAAAATGCGATGATTATTATGCAGGTCATGGAATCACTATCAGGAAAGAGTTTGATGCAGAATGTGTGTTATCAGTGTTAGATGCAGCCAGATGATTCATATTAATCTAGTACCTTCCTTGAAGTTTGAAAGACTGGGTTCTTTTAAATACTTTTCACAAGACACTGGCTATCACTAAAAGTCGCCTCTGATACACTCTCAGATCTCAGTCCTCAAAACTTTCCTGGTGTTGCAGCTGAACAAGATGAGAAACAAGGTATACAAGTGGGCAAATGATGTATTGGTCACTGTAAGTACTGGAACTATTAGCTGTTATGGCACTAGTCTTGAAACAATGAATTTAATTCATGGAAATCATCTTCCCATGGCAGCTGGTTGGTTAACACCAATATGAGGTAGGTTGATGGCATTATTCTCACTTGTCAGGTGGGGAGAACAATAAATAATATGTCCAAAATCACAATTTTACTGGGTGAAACACTTAGGCTATCTGTCTAGGTTTGACTCTCTTCTATCATATAGCTCTTCTCAGAATTATTAGCAAACCATACTCAATACTCAAGAGTGACCAGATACCAGGATAATAACAGTAAGTAGAAATGGCCTTTGTGGCTTTGGTACTTTTTTTTGTGATTCCTTTCAACCATTATATGCCCGAGAAATGTCTAGTGTTTAATGCCTACTCCACATCTTGTACTTTTTGTACTATTATTTTCTTTCTCCCATATCCTGAAAGTTTATAAATATGTGTATTTAAGATATAAAAACTTACAATAATGTTTTAGAATTTGGAGGAATGCTTAAAAATTCTGTTTTGTTTTTGCCAAAGGATATCTTTCTTTTGGTTGAAAGTATAAATAAATTGAGTGACAAACATGACTCAGAGAATAGGGTCAATCTACTATAAATATTTCACACTACCTGGGATTGATGAATGGAAGCTGATTTGTAGAAAAATGTAGCTATAGAATATTTTAATAACTGAAAAATTTTTACTGGAATGCTTGGCTAATATTTTCTAATGCTTGGCTAATATTTGAGAGCATTTTTTGGACTTAACAGCATCCTATACTTTGTGGTCTTTGCTTCAGAAAATTAGAATTGGGTATGCTATTACCTAAAACATATTAATGATGATGGTGATCTTTATAAAACCAGGTAGTACATATTAATCCACATGAGTGTCCAACTGGAATGTGATGTGCATGAAGCCAGGACCTTGTGTATGTGTCCATTGCCATATCTCCAGTTCTAGAGCACCCTATGGCCCATAGTAGATAGACAAAAGTATTATGAACAAATGAGTGCATTGTTGTGTGTTGCAGTCTATACGATGTACTATTAACATTTTATTTTGGGTATACACCTACCTCCCAAATAGATTGCAAGGTGTCAGCTAAGCAAGTACTGCATCCTCTAATTATTTTTGTTCCAATATTAATTAAAGCAATAATTGAGTTTAGAGTAAGTAGTTATTAATGATTCAAATTGTATTATCCAGTGCTCTAAGATCTCAAAAACTTCTATAGTCACTCCATTTTGTCCCCTTAATTGTTCTCTAAGAATTGTCTTTGTTTCTCCTGAAAAGCTGCCCACCCAGGCTGAGTTCTCTAGGTATCACGTCAGCATTGCACTTCATGTTGTGTGATGATGGCCATTTTTATTATGCTTCAAGTCCTATTTTCTTACTTGGACAATAGTGTAATGAATGTCTCTTTATCCATTTTTATAGCTCCTAAGAAGTTTATTAAGTGTCCAAACAATATCTCTGTTATCATCAGAATCTAAAAATAAATAACATCAAGTGCTGAAGCGTGTTGTGCTGGGTATAAAATAATGCAAGTTAAGGGACCTTGTAACTGCTTTCAGATGCTAAAGTGGTTTTAATTCTTGGTGCTGGTTACTTGAAGGTCAGCTAGACCTTCCTTTGGGAGGAGCACATTTTATACTTCCAGACCAGTAGGCAGCCACTTACTGCACGCAACAATGGCATATATTTATACATAATGTCTGCATGTGAGAACCAAGTAACTCAAACTGACATTTTTATCTGTGCATTGTTTTGGTGGCTGCTGACTGCAATACTGAGCCCGAGGGGATATTCTGTATTTCATTTTCAATGGGGAGAGATTTCCTGAATGTGTGAAATGGGTGGACAGTTGATAAGTGTACGTTTAAAAATTTATCACTGAACTTGAAGGTAATATACATATATAATTTATGCAGAGAGACATAAAATGGCAATTGCAAGAAAGGTTAATAGGAATAACGGTCTTTAAATTTGGTTGTAGGTATGTACTCAGCTAGCTTTATTTAAAGAATAGCCCCTGATTTCTATGCCAAGGAGTAGCCCTTTCGTTAATACCCTTTTATTAAATACTCACGAAATAGCTGGGTATTATTGTTGCCCTGTAATAATCAAAAGATCCAAGAAAGCATAGAAACCTTTCTGGTACCCAGAAGATGGGCAGTTGGAGTCATAAAGGCCTTTTGGATTTCTCTGTAGGAAGTAGCAAGCCTTTTCCCACATGTCCCCATTGCTAGATCTCCAGCTTAGGACCACGGCACAGCACGTGAGTCCTTAACTCAGGGTGATTGCAGCCCTTCCTTGCCCCTGATTGTGACATTTCACATGGAGCCTTGTTTTACTAGCACTTATCTCCTATGTAATTATGGGTTCCATGTAATTTAAAATGAATAAGAATGTGTCATTCTTTCCTTAAAGCCCCCCCTACGGTTTTTCATTATGTAAAAATAAAATCCAAATTTCTTTCCACGAGGCCCTATATAATTTGTTCCCACACTTCTCTCTGGATTTATCATTTACCACCTTTCCCTCATTCCAGACACTCCAGAGACAATTGCCTTCTTGTTATTCCTCCAGCAGGCTGGCCCATTCCTGTCTCACAGGCTTTGCATGCGGTTCACTTAGCTAGGAAAATTCTTCCCCCAGATCTTGGCTTAGATGGCTCTTTCTCTTGGTTTCAGGTCTTTGCTTGCAAGTCTTCCGAGAAAGGCTTCTCTAAACACCATTACCTGCCACTGCTCCCCACCCTGCTAAGTGACTTTCTATCATAGTGTATTGTATTATTTCTTTGTGCCGTTTACCACTGTGTGAACTTTTATGGCTTAGTGTTTGTCGCATTATTTATTCTGTCTCCCTCTACTAAGAGTGTAAATGCCACAAGAGCTCCTTGTCTACCTTGTTCCCTAGAGTATATACCTTACTCCCAGAAGGGTGTGTGATGCAAAGTAGGACCTCATTAAATAATTGCAGAATATATTCTCCCAGACTCTATAGTCTATGATGTAGAAACTGTGCCTGTCTTGCTCACCAGTTTTTTTTTTTTTTTAATTTTATTTATTATTTTTCAGAGAGAGGGGAGGGAGAGAGGAAGAGAGGGAGAGAGACATCAATGTATGGTTGCCTTTCACCTGTCTCCAGCTATGGACCTGGCTGGAGACCTGGCTTGCAACCTGGTTATGTTGCCTTGGCTGGGAATCGAACCAGCGACCTTTGGGTTCGCAGGTCAGTACCTTCCTTATTCACTGTGCCATCAGGGCTTCACCAGTTTTTATTTATTATTTTATTTAGGATTATTTTTATATCAGAACTATTTTTCTAGCACAATGCCTGAAACATAGTTAGAAAAGTTACCCTTTTTAATGAAGAGATAAATGAATTGCATGTGTAAATTTGGACTATAAATACATATATGTCTGAAAACCAGACCCAACTATATTTCATACATTACTTTGCAAATTGTGTTATGGGATAAATTTTAATTTTTCTTCTGAGTTTTCATTCTCTCTATCAAGGGTCAACAAACTATGGCCCTTCAGCTACGTCCCACCAGCCATGGTGTTTGTCAGTGAAGTTGTATTCAACCACAACCACACCCATTCCTTAATATATTATCTATGCATTTGTAAATAAAGTTTTATTGAAACAGTCATACCCATTTGCTTGTATATTGCTACAGCTGCTTTCTTCCAACAACAGCAGAATCGAAGAGTGGCAACAGAGACCAAACTGCCCACAGTCTCAAATTCGATACCTAGCCCTTTACAGAAAAAGTTCTAGCTCAGAAAAGGCCCATGGTATTCACACCAGGACCGTTGCAGGGCACATTGCGGGGAGGTTGCTGTGTGGGAAAATAGATGGCCCTCCAGGAGGCCAGGCAATCTTCAGGGCCATGCCAGTTGGCGGAGAGCCTGACTAAGCTATTTCTTGGCTTGCTATTGAGACATGCTGTGAGGTGACATTTTAGAGTAGTGTGGGCAGGGGAACTGCTTGTCTTTTCTTTCCCTTGTCCATCATCGCGCGAGCCGGGAAGTGTTCCGAAAGCAGACACACGTTATAAAAGCACCTGAGGCGCAGAGCCCATCTGCAGCTCTAGGTAGACAAGGGCGGTGACAGGTTCTCTGCTTTCTGTGCCCGTCCCGTCCTGCCCTTGCTGGCCGTGGCCTCAGCAGGAGTGTTGACAAAACATGGGAGACGTTCGGTTTCCATAGGAACTGGACGTTGGCTCAGCCTTTATGTTCAGTCTGTTGGGAAGCCCTTTCTCCCTCTGTCATTTGTTGAGATATAAACATTACAAGTATTCCCACTTGTGTGGATGCGGAGAGAGGAGAAGCAACAAGTGGGCTTGCTCAGCTACCAAATCCAGAGGTTTATCAGTCCTGTGCTATATAATTTGGTAATCGAGGAGGTTTTGTTTTGATTTTGCCATGGTCTCATCTCTATGTGGAAACAGCAGTCTTTTCCTGGGCTTTGTGTTCTTTTCTTTATTTCTTTTTTTTTTTAATGCCGCAAGTTACATTGTGTCATTTGCTTAGATGCACAAGCCTCATTACATTCTGAGTCATCCTCCTCTTTTGTTCCAATACAAGATTAACGTCTGCTGTGGCATTAGGAAGTTCCAAACCGGCTTCTGTCCCAGCCCCATGGTCTGAGGGAGGGAGGGCCTTTTACTGTTTAAATCTCTTACAAAATGTACAAAAGATGTGCCCCCTCCCTTATCAAAGAGATTTCCAAAGAACGAAACATTCTGTGTATTCTTTTTTCTTTATATTTGGAGACTCTGTACCTAAAGTATCTTTTCTAATTCTTACATAAAAATACTAAAAGTGAGAGGTTTTCAGGTTTATTTGATCTTAGATACCTATCCAAATGATCTGATTTCTTCCTTTCGGCAATTGAAAAGGTAATATTTAATAGAGGAACTGGTATAAATTATATCGATCCAGATACAACCCTACTGGTAGCTAATTCTTTCATCAATATTATATTTGCATACATCTAGATCTTTTCTTTTGGCAATAAATATTGAAGAATATAGAGTGAAATAAATGTAATGTTATTTTTTTATATACTACATGACTACACAGGTCAATTAGTACAGTTCTACGCTAACATGTATTTCTAAGTTTGTGCTGAACTATTCAAAGAGCATGCAAATGCAAATTAGCCCAAGCATCAAAGCTGTGTCTAAAGTAAATCAGTAGCTGACAGATTAATAAAATGCAAGTGAAATGTGACTATCCCAAGTCAATAATAATATAGGTATAACACCAAACTCATTGGTATCAAATAGGTAAACATACCATGCCATACATTTCTATTGATTGGCTAATGATAACTTTGGATGATAGTTTGTTTTCAAATTTAGTGACATTTGTAGTTTAACTCATTAGGTATACTTTATAGATAGCCTCTATTTTGTTTATGAAAGCTGAATGAGTTGAATTACAATACTGGACCCTACAGATTATTGGAGGGTTTCTATTTTAGGAACACAAATAAATATGTTAAAATCCCAAAGTACATTTCACTTTTAAACCTTTAAAGATAGTTCCAAGATTTTAACACCATTTTTTGTCTTCATTAGTCATGTACAGATGACTAGTGGGTGTTTATTGCAGCTAAAACTTTGCTACACCCAGCAGAACTGGCATCTACTTTATGTCAATTGCACAGATATAAGAGGTGAGAATTGTATCCTAATTACTAATATCACCACCCTTTACTTTCCAATTTTACCCAGTTTTAAATAACAAGAACAGAGCTACACCATAGCATTAGTATTAATATTTACGCAACAAATGAACAATGCACTAAATAAATAGAATATTTAATAACATTAAAATATTAATAAAACAGTAAAGTTTTTTATTAATTTATTGTTGTATTACAGTTGTCCCATTTTTCCCTGATTGCTCTCCCCTGCCCCACCCACCTCATCCCCTCTCCCACAGCCAGTCCCCAAAAGTAGGCTTACATGGGTTTGTATGGAAAATAACATCATCATAATAAATAAGGATAGACTCTGTGTTTCTCTTACAACTGCAAACCCACCTTTGCTCTGCCCTGTGTATGGAGAAACGAACTAATGAATGTGAAATATTTCTTAGCAATAAAACCCTATTTTTTAGCAGATTATTAGGCAGAAGCTTAATATGTAGTCTAGATGCAAATGAAGGGTCTGAAGGAGACATGGAACGGGGCCCCACCACAGGGGCCCTCTTCCCCAACCCCTCTCCCAGAGCTGTCTGCAAGAGAGTGACCCTATATGTTCAAAATGCTGCAATAAAACGTTCAAATAATCAAATATTAGGCAGGTAAAGCTGCCAAAACCAATCTGGCAGGCAGAAAGAAATATAATAGTCGATAGTTTAAATGTTTGCTGGCAAGCTGATACAAAAATGTCCAAGTTTGCTGAATGCAAAGCATGTGTGTAAACTACAAAAAATACAGGTTGTTCTAGACTCTTAAAATGTTGATGCCCATGCATGTGTAATATGATCCAAACATGTTGAGGTAATAGACAACTCTGGGATAATTAGTGGCAGATTGTATGACTTATTTCCTGAAGTACCTAATTTCATGATAGTTTGTATTTCTCTATTTTAAATGTAGGGACATGACATATATATTGATTACCTCAAATCTCAAGCTACGATATTCACATAGAACAGAATATATTGTTAAGTATAATGAAAGGAAATCTGAATTTTAAGTAGATATTTTAATATTTTCATAACCTGGTGTTTGAAAATTTTATTTTCAAAATTTCAAAATTCTTGTTAGATCTACTTAGCTAATCTTTGGTTTTACTACTAGTATGTGACATTAGAAATAAGAATCTCAGGATTGTATTTTCTTGTTCGTATATGCTGGTTATTTATTTATTTTTTTAAGGCACCTGTTTGGACTGTGAAGATTAATTTATTAAGACTAAAAATCATCCTTGAATTTACTTTCCCAAACAACCCGAGCTTCGACATATCAGAGTATGCTTAAAAGAGAACAATCAGGTGGCTGCCTTCAATTCTATTAGTTCTGTGGAGTTATTTTTCTTTCTTTAGGAGATGAATAATGCATGACTCTGATACACTGGCGGAGGGAAGGGTCCAAACTCAGGACTTGTATGAATTTCTTATTAACTTTTTATTATTTTAGTATGAAAATTTTAATATTTTTTCTGGCTCCCCAGTGACTTGCTTTTTTCAAATGTCAGTTTGTCCATCCTATCCTTTGGAGACTTCAGAGACTCAAAAACTAGAAAAGAGAGGGGCAAGGCAGGCTTCAGAGCTGAAAAGATAAGAGAGCTCAAAGAACTCTATTCCCGGGGCAGTTTCTCCTTTTCATTCCTCTTCTCTCCTTCTAATACAGTCCTGTGTTGTCCACTTTATACTGTCCATGGAAAGGAAATGCTAGAAAGAGGACAGACAATAGGGAAGACAAATGAACAGGGAGACCAGTGACTGTCCCTTTATTGGAGGATGGGGAGGAGGTCACAGTGAGGGGCCATGGGATTACAGCAGTGTCAGGAGAGATGGCAGTGACTTCTCTCATGGGATTTTAGGATATAGGCCCTAGTCATAGAGCTAAGCACCCGCCATTCACAAAGGACAGGAAGCTAGGTAGCCAGTTATCTAATTAAGTATGTATTGCATTCAAGGTGGTCTTCTAGGTGCTGGGAGGTGACAGTGAATCCACTTAGAGCCTAGGTTGTTGAGAAACCTAAATCCACTAGAATAGATAGACATGAAAGTAAATGCATTGTTTGTGTCCACTATTTGCTATGTCAGGTCTACAGATGGTAACAGTGACCAAGTATGCTGTACCTAGAGAACAGAAAGCCTGCATGTGAGCCTTGACAGCAGCATTTCCCTGGGCAAATTCCTTCACTTCTCAGTGCTTCACTTTCATTACCATTGAAATGA
This sequence comes from Noctilio leporinus, assembly GCA_004026585.1. Lineage (NCBI taxonomy): Eukaryota > Metazoa > Chordata > Mammalia > Chiroptera > Noctilionidae > Noctilio > Noctilio leporinus. The sequence continues at coordinate 108,189 of PVIW01000313.1, forward strand.
TAATTTACCATTATCATTAGTAAAACAGAGGCAGTAGTTGCATCATAGAGTGATTGTTAAGAGGAAGCATGATTCACATAAATTACTTTGTACGAGTTCCATCACACAGCAAATAGTAAGTAAATAATAGTTACTGCTTGGGGCCATCCTGGGTTACTGTAATAATTTAATGTTGAGTGCTGTCACCAACTCTCAGTTGTCATCTTTGGAAGACTTTACGCATATTAATTTATGAAGTACTTTCAAAAGCCAATATGAGGTGGAGAGTAGTATAATTTTTCCACGGGGCACATGAGGAAACTAAGGCAAAGAAGGGGAAGTAATTTGACAGATATTACCCAGTAGGCAGAGTTTAATCCCCATCAGCCTGGCTCCATGATCAATGATCTCCACCAAGCATGGCATTAGCTACAGCAACTTCTATATGGCCGCTTTTGTCAACCTTCCAACCTTAAGTCTACTTAAAATTTTTTCCTGTAGTAAGTAGTCTTTGCCTCGAAACCCTTAATTCTTTCATACTAAATGTGTCACCCCTTTCTCAAGGTCTGCTTCAGGCAATCATTTGTCTCTGTCCCAACTCCAAAGCTCCATGGTTAAATTGACTGTGACATGTAGGTTCTGCTGCTGATCGGAGCACAATAGCCCAGTTTTCTCTGCCCTCCCACAGGTCTGCTAACACATAGAGGAATCCCAAGTCTGCCGCCTCTCCTCTGGAGCCCCTCCCGCCTGTCTTCTTAGAAGCACCATCTCTTGAAGTTACAGAGCTTAATTGAATCTGACCATTTATCTAAAAACGTCTAAAAACACAAAGAAAAGCTTACAATTGCTTTACATGGGGTGAAGCAGCCTGTTCTGAACATCTTCCGTTCAAGTAAATGGCCTCCGTCTTGGATTTATCTGTGAGCAATGCTTCTTGGAAGAGCAAAAGCACATCCTGAAACTTAAAATACTATTTTCATGCACTTTCATTTGTCGGTCATTCAGAGGGTTGTAAAAATGAAAAGAAAAGCCTTGTTTTCTCAGGCAATGACCTCTTATCTCACTTCCTATTTTACTTATCATTGTTCCTATTAATTAAAGTATTTCTGGTATTTTTGATCGAAGGCCAAAATACTGCTACTTGCAGCAATTGTGATGGCTCTTTCTCTCTTTAGTTCTGATCTCAGAGGCCTGACCACTCAGATGCCTAGATTTTGAGGATTGCTGTCTTCATAGCTAAGTGTCACTTGTATGAGGTGGAAAGACTTCAAGCTATTCTGTCCTTTTCCATTCTTCTTCATGGCATCTCAAAGAGGAGAAAGGACAGGATGGGAATAAGATAGAATTCAGACATCTTCTCATCCACCGTTGCCTAGTGAAACAGGTTCACACACATTAAAGAGAAAAAACCCAAATTCAGTGTGAATTCACTTGCTTGACCTGAGTTCTCTGTGGAATGCTGAGGGTCGGCAGTACATGGCAGTATATGGCATGTTAATGTTGCAGGTGCCTTATACAGAGGTCGGATATATACATGAATAAGTGCATGCTATGGTGCACAAACTATTTGGGGTACATTTTGGCCAGTGAAGTGGACTGAAAGATTCTACTACTAGTGCTGAATCACAAGGACCTTTTCTCAGTTTTCAAGAAACTACTGTGTTAAATAAAGGAACAAGCCTTTCTCAATTTTAAGGGTTTCTTTCTTTATCCCCTCCATATTGCTCATCTTTTATCTATTATGTCTGATACTATTCATCTTTTCTAAGAGCAGGATGACAAAATAGAAAATATATGTTAACAGAAATGACCTATGTTTAGTCATATAGTTTTTTACTTTGTGTGGACACAAGATTATGGTGTGATATTATATAACATATTTTCTGATAAGAAAATCACTTTTCCTGATAATAAAAATGCTGTTGCTTTGTGTATGGAATAAATCAAATTTTCTGCAACAGTGATATTTCTGCAACAGGATATTCTGTTACTAAAGCAATTATGAAAAGGACACTTTATTTTAAGAAAGATGTTTCATAACAAATAGGGTATTAATAAGTCTACCTTGGTTAAGCAGTATCATCACCCAAGCATATAAGTACACACATTTTTATAAATAGCAGGTATTATCACATACATTTTATAGATAAAATCTGAGGACCAATGAGATCAAATGAGTTTTAAAGGTTGCTTATTTACTCTGAGACAGATTTAGAATTTAAAAAAATATACTTTATTTATTATTTTCAGAGAGATGGGTAGGGAGAGAGGCAGAGAGGGAGAGAGACATCAATGTATGGTTGCCTTTTGCCTGCCTCCAACCATGGACCTGGGTGGAGACCTGGCTTGCAACCTGATTATGTGCCCTGGCTGGGAAACAGAACCAGTGACCTATGGGTTTGCAGGCTGGCGCCTTATCCACTGTGCCATCAGCCAGGGCCTCAGATTTAGAATTTGAATCCAGGTATTCTGGGTGGTTAAATCTAAATCTTTTTCTTGTCCATGTCTTTTTCACTTTCCTTCCCAAATTAAAACACATTTTGATTGATGGAGAGTAGAGAAGAGGTTCAAATAACTGATGCTTTCCCTCTTAGATTTTGGAGAATGTATCCAGAATAAATAAACTTTGGAGATCAGAATAACTTGCCATACATGTATAAAAATTGCTATAAGAAAGCTGCTGTTCTTCGCGAACAACAACTTCCCAGCCTTGTTCCTGACTGGATATAAACTTTTATGTAAACTTATATGTCAGGTCAGTGAGTAATTGCTATTTTTACATTTTTTCAAGTAAATGAGTTTCTTACACAAACCACTTTGTTGGGCTTACCCTGATATGAGTATACAAATGAAGGTAATATTTTAAACTGATTTATGTGCATTTTGGCTTATAAACCTTCCATTATAGTGCTAGGTTGTATTTTTTTTTGGTTAAGGACCAAATAGTGATAAAATATAGTCAATTCATTAATATTTCAACATTAATGAATCTGGGTCCTGTTTGTAGTATTTATGAGAAAATGACCATATGTCATGTGTATTTTTAACTTTTTAGTTCTTCTTTAGTGAATGAAAGTAATCATTGATCCTAGGTTTATGCTTAGAAAAAAAGAACAGAAACTGAATAAATCCTCGTAAAAGTAAAACTGCCGTTGTCTCTTTCTGACAGTCAAGATAAACTAATGGACTAAAGAGACTAGTTCAAATAATGATTAAAATTAACAATAGAAGAAGAAATCCCACACTCAGCCTTCAACAAAGCTCTTAACTGAGAATTGAGTGCATGTAGCTAAGAAGTCTCTATGTCATAGTGAAAGGCTAATTCTTTTTTTCTTAAAAGATTTTATTTATTATTTTCAGAGAGAGGGGAAGGAAGAGAGGCAGAGAGGGAGAGAGACATCAATGTATGGTTGCCTTTCACCTGCCTCCAGCCACAGACCTGGCTGGATACCTGGCGTGCAACCTGGTTACATGTGCCCTGGCTGGGAATTGAACCAGCAACATGTGGGTTTGCAGGCTGGTGCCTTATCCACTGTGTAAAAGTCTAATTCTTTATTTTGTGACCATTATGTTTCATATAGGACTAAAGCTTACATAATTTGAGTTCACAAATCAAACTTGTACAATTTTCACAGGAAAAGGTCACTATGGAAATGAATTATCCTGAGCATGAACTATCCTTACATATTATTCTGCTATATTGAAACATCTTTTGCTGGTTCTAATTTTAAAAGTCAGAGCCAAAAATATATCTTAGGTAACTAAAAAGTTCAAATGAACTCTGTAAGCATATTTTAAAATTGCTTATATTTCAAATAATTTGTCACATATTTTGAGAATTTCTCCTCTGTTAAATACAAAATATCTCCTGTGGAAAATGAGATAAAAATGTGCTTGGTCATTTTGTGATTGCTGGGCAATTGAGAAGTTAGTGGCTGGAATGATTTTCTATCAGGACGACACCCTAGTTTTACCTATCCACTCAGTGGGGTTTTATCAGAATTTTTGAGGAAGGTGTAATTTAAAAAATTATGTATAGTTTTAAATTTTAAAATCAAAACATTCCCCACCATGTTTGGGTAGTATTTTATGCTAAGAAAATGCAATTTTTAGATTTAACATTGTGGAAAGAGTACAAGTTAAATAATACATAGAAAGTAGGACAAAGGGTAATCATTGGTTGTATTTTCTAAGGATAGTTTGTATATATATATATATATATATATATATATATATATATAAATAGTATTATGTCTTACATACCATCATCCCATGAAAATTCCCCTTATTTTTGAATCTGTCTGGATTATAAAAGGCAATTCAGTTTTCATCTTGTTCATTACAAGATTCATACTTGGAGTCCATACCTCCATGTTTGGTCATCTACCTTGAGGCCACTATGTTGTGAGGAGGCTAAGCCACATGGTGAGGCCATGAGTAGGTAGTTGCTCTGGTTAGTGAGACCTCTTTTTTAAAAGATTTTATTCATTATTGTGAGAGAGAAGGGCAGGGAGGGAGGAAGAAAGGGAGAGAAGCATTAATGTATGGTTGACTTTCATTTGCCTCCAGCTGGGGACCTGGCTGGAGACCTGGCTTGCAACCTGGTCATGTGCCCTGACTGGGAGTTGTACCAGCAACCTTTGGGTTCACAGGCTGGCACCTGTCCACTGAGCCACCAGCCAGGGAGAGACCTCTTTTTTTGAGTCATTCTAGTCCAAGCTCTAGACAACTGAGGGAATGAACTTTTAGATGATTCCAGCCCCCACTTCCTTCATTACCTCCAAATTAAAGTCCCAGATATGATGGAGTAGAAACAACAGACCCATACTATACCTTGTTTGAAATTCTGATACATAAAATCTGTGAGCCTAATGAGCACTATTGAGTGGTTGTTAGAAGCCACTAAATTTCAGAATAGCATATCAATGCAACAGTAGTGACTGGAACAGCCACCATTTACCTAAGTACAGCTGCAGGACTTGCTGTGGTATCTGTCACAGTAGTGATCATCGAAGAGCAACATATTAGATGTGAGCTCTGCCTTCCAAGCTTATGGCATGGGTAGAATGTTGTAAGTGCTGGTTTTTAAGCCAATGCATTTATTACTTTCTTTGCTCTTACCACATAACTATTTCAGTTTCACGTAAATGACGATTTAATAAATGTAAATTGAAAACGTCATATATATTTGTGCTCCTTTCAGTAAAATAGTTACTAGTAAGGATTTTACTATCTTCAGAATAGTATTTGTAAAAAACCCCCTGAGCCTTTCCAAACTCCAACTCAAGTAGAAGTTCATAATTCTGAAATGATATACTGTATAGCTTATGTGGGCCTTAATGCTTACATTGTTTGCAATTTTTCCAATCATTTAAAAATTGTAAAAATCTCAGTGAGTCCATATTTTTGAGAGTTAAGACATGAAGCTATTTTATAACTATACACGTACTACCTAACCAGGCATGTTTAGGCTGTAAGTTTAAATCCAGATGTTTCTGAAAGCTGTTATTGAGCAAGGCTAACTGGTGGTCTCTCAAATGTAAAATGAGTTAGCAGCATCTGTTCAATTCCCAACAGTTTAGAATTTCTGCAATAAAATCCATCCCAGATTCTCTCCTTCTTAACTGATGAGCATAAGATTTGGACATGAATGAATCAGGTGTAGAGATATTATTTAAATATATTTGGTATTTTGCTTATTACATTATATATTGGTTGAAACTTATTGGCAAAAACATAACAGTAAATATAAGAAAGCATAACTTTTTTATATCCCATTGACTCAGCAATCTTCTGGGAATCATTCCCAAGGAAATAATTCAAAAAAAGGAAAAAGCAATATACATGTACATGTTCATTGCAGCTATCATAGCAGGAACATTGGAAACAATAGGTATTATTTATTGGGTATTTACTATGATACACTGCATACATGATCTCTAATTATTAAGAAAAACTCCATAAGATAAGCAATATTATCTATAGCTTTGAATGAGGAAAACCACCTACAAGCATCCATTAACAGTAAAAGACAGTACAGCAAACACTCCAACCCAACACTGTCTGATGAAAGGCCACATTTTCAGTGACACCACAGCTGCAGTTTCACAGAAGAAATGTCCACAAAAAGTTGAGTGAATATGTTTATATACCTAAATAATTATAGCAACAAAAATTGTAGCTAATATTTTGAGGATTTAATATGTACCAAGACTGGGATGGATACTTTAAAGGTGTTATTTTATTTGATTCTTGCAACTCTGGACATAGATACTGTCCTTGTCCTCATTTTAGAAAAGCTTTACATATATTATACTCTTGACTTTGTGTGAAGATGGTGGTGGAGGGGCAGGTGTGTATTTGTAAGTACATGCATAAGATCATTGACAGGGAACACACCCAGGATTCATTTTTAATGGTGAAGTTGAATATTTTTGCATTTTATCTTCCATGCCTATTGTATGTATTATAAAGTATGAACATGTCCTACTTTTATAATATAAATAATGTAAGCTTTAAATTATAAAAGAAAATAGGTATCTCTAGACTGAGGTCAAATGCAAATAAGCAGGAGTGAAGTGGAAATGATGGAATCTTAACCATGTTAAGATTTCCAGGACTCTTTGAAATAACTGTTCTCAGGGCAGGGTAAATGTAGAAGGGCCTTTGGGAACAGGAAAAGAAGTCGCAGATAAAGGAACTCTTAAAGAAATCTTTTGGACCAGGATTTTCTTTCGGTAATATCACATTTTATCACTGCACTTGCTACCTTCCTTTATGACCAGTCCTAAATCCACTTTTATCTTGTGGTAGGCGTTTATTCATTTCATACCAATTTTCATTTCTTCTCTTTTTCTCTACTTTTGTGGATAAGTTGATGTTGAAAGCTCTAAAAATGGCAAATTACAGATAGAAATTGGGTTGAGGTAGTCCACAACCCGCAGCTAATTATATTATTTTTATTCAAAGGAAGAAATACATTTAAAGTATTTTTACTTAAGACTTAGAGAAAGGTAAGTTACAAAACAGAAGGTGAATGGGTGAACTAGGTTTGTAAATTATAAAACCAGCATTAAATGATCCAGGATTTGATATAGCAAAGAGTAGGAAAGCACATGCAAGAGAGAGTAAGAAAGTTGTGATTATGTGGCACAATATATGTGAAATTAATTTGCAAGATCTTGATATTTACCCCAGTGCAAACCATATTAGGCATCCAGAGTTTTCAAAAGTCAAAACTTAACCATGTCATTTTCCTAGATAAAATGTATCAATGGCCCCAAGATACCCTCAAAATGAAGTTCAAACTCCGTATCTGAATCTAGCCCTGCTCATGTCTCCAGTTTCATCCTCTACAATTTTCTCCATGTTTCATGTTTTAGACATATCTAAATCCTGGCAGTTCTATGAAAATATCATGGTTTATTCTTCTTCCTTAACTGTGACTTCTATGCTGTATCAAGTTCCTTACATCTCTCCGTCTCCGTCCTCCGTATGGCATTCAAGGAATGAATGGGTGGAGAGGTGGATGATTGGAGGGGTTCCTTTATGAGGAGGTGGTTTACAGGCTCTGCAACTCTGAAGCAATGGGATTTGATAGAAAAGGCGGCTAACAAAGAAGATAGACACTGTCCGACTAATAATGGTGAGAAATGGTTTTGGATTCTGCAGTTCATTATGAAATGGCAAGTGACAAGAAGCTAGATGGTTGGAAGAGTGGCCTGTGCTCACCTAGAGAAATGAAGAATTAAAATAAATAGATGAAAGGATGAGGAAAGCTGCTAGAGAATTAAGTAACTCATGAAATTCTGAGAGGGCAATCATATAGCTCTTAAGTAAATACAAATAAAACTACGGACATTATAAGAGTGCTTACTCAGGTAATACATACTGTGAACAATGTAAAGTTATGACTGGAAATGTTTTTGTATTTGTATCATATGGAGCTGTTAACTTTATTAAAAAATTTTAAAAATTCATTATTTTTAGAGAGAAGGGCAGGGAGGGAGGAAGAAAGGGAAAGAAACGTCAATGTATAGTTGCCTTTCACCTGCCTCCAGCTGGGGAACTGGTTGGAGACTTGGCATGAAACCTGGTAATGTGCCCTCACTGGAATCGAACCAGTGACCTTTGGGTTCTCAGGCCAGAGCCTATCCACTGAGCCACCAGCCAGGGCTGGAGCTATTAACTTTAAACAAGTTTAAGATTAATTCTCAATATTACACAAATAAAGGTTTACCCCCTTCCTATATTTTGAAATGAGAGGAAAGAACAATCCTAAGATGCTTTAAAATTTATTAATTCAAATAGAAATAAAGAGCCCCATTCTCTCTTTCCTTTGTGTACCCCATGCTTTTGCAGAATACAATACAGAATGCATTAGGGAATTGAGTCAGATTACTTTTTAAGACTAAGTTTAATAAACCTTACATCAAGGCTTCCAACAGTTAAGATACATTAGGCATGACATATGTACAGTGCTATTCTATTCTAGTTGTATTACATACACACTTACATAAAGGAGTGATTTGGTATTTTTTTAAGTCTGTTTAATTCTTACAAATTATAAATAATACTCCATGGTTTCATTTTGAAAATAAAGGCATTAACCATTTCAGTGAAATACCAGTTAAGTACCAAGAGCCCTCTCTAGTCAGAGAGACATTAAGGTGTAATAAGTGATATTTACTAACCTATTTGTCTTATGTAGCATTTCTTTGTTTTAAGTGACCTGAATTGAATTATGTGTTTTCAATTGGGTAATTATACATTTGTAAACATGTGCATTTTCTATAATGAAATGTGAAATACTCTTTAGCATTTATCAAGTAGGTGATGCCTTGTAATGCATTTTGTGACTTTGTATAGCACAGAGAGATTCCCAGGTAATATTAGGAATATGCATGCCCTGGTAGTTATGCACACTTCAGATAAAAATGTTTAAGTAGAAAAATATTGTTTAAGTAGGAATTTGGTTCTGTAAAAACATTGACACTCCATGTTTGCTGGGTAAAAATAATGGTTTTGTAACATGAAACATGTGAATATTTAAGCAAACCCATATTTATGCCTAGAAATAAAATATGCTCACTGGGAAATTCATGTCCTCTTAAAAATACATGCTCATATTACATTTTCATGACTTTATATCATGGAGTCTTACTCACCAGAATCACCACAACCCATACAGAATTGGAACCTCAAACCAGGTGATGACTAGTCCTAGTAGTGGTGGGGAGGCTGTTTATATTCTTTTTTTGACTGAAATGATTGGGGCAAAATTAGAAATCTCCATTTAGTCATCTTCTTTTCAAAAGACAAACCAGACTTTGAGATGCTTCCTGCCTTTGTTATATATGGGAAAACATTATTTTCATGGTATATATATAATGTGTGTATATGTGTTTGCATGTAGTGCAGCTTTCAGCATGTGATGGATTGTAGGTGTGAATTGGGCAGGCTACTTCACCTCTTTGAGCTTTAAATGTCTGCATCTATGAAATGAGAATAATTATGCCTTCCTCATAAGGTTATTATAGAGATTATATGAGACAAGATTCATTAAGTGCCTGTAACAAAGTCTTGCACAAAGCATATGTATAATCAATTACAACTATTTAAAAAAAATTTTAAGCATTTTCTTTACAAACTGTGTCCTACTCAGCTTAGTGACTTTAATAGGGCTACATGGCTTTTTAGTAATCAGATAAGGATTGCTTTAAGATTTTCTTGTTCAAATCCTAGTGAACAAATCTATGTGCAAAAGAATTTAAAATAATTTATATAGCTCTTCCCCCCTTAAGGAGGCTGAGCACAACTCCCTATTCCTTAAGTGTGGACTGCATCTAGTGTCTTCTTTCTAAAGGGTACAATAGTGAAAGGGGGAAAGAGTGACTTTACAGTGTGGTAACCTGACAAATGGCATACTACCTCAGCAAAGTGATGAAAGTCTGTGTCAACACTGATAAATCATGTTGATTTGATAGTATGTCTGCTTATCAGTGTTATGAGAACAGCACCTTCTTCTGTGGTCTTCTCAAATACCAGTCTAGTCATGATGAAAACATTGTAAAAATCTCAGCTTTGGGATATTTTATGAAATAATGACAAATATTCCTCAGAAATGTCAAGGTTATCAAAAAAGGTAAAGGAGTCAAAGGAGACATGATGAATAAATGTCATGTAGCTTTGTGAATGGGATCCTGGACAAAAAAAGCAAAACTAAGGTAATCTGAACAAAGTATGGACTTCAGTTAATAAAATGCATAAACAAATGTAGAAACCAGAACAAAAAATCCTGGTGAAAGTATGAACTGCCTTGGATTTGATATATGTGCATGATTACATTATGAATGAATTTTTATAGATGTGATAAAGATGTATCACTTAATTCTGGTGTAAAATGAATACTCCCAATAAGAACTTGAGGAACAGCTCTGCTGGGCAGTGCTTGCTCCTTACAGAGAGTTGTTTGAAAAGGAAAAGGCCTGCAAAAATTGCTATAATATAAAAATGCTATAATGAGCATTACACCAATTGTACACAGATCAATTGTGAAACATTCTCTGCTCATCTAGCTTACAAAAGTGGTTAAACACAGCACTCCAGCAAGCCAGCAAAATCTGCATCAGGTTATCCTTTTGTATTCTCATGAAAGGTATGTTTAAGATGTGGTATTGTATTACCCACATTGCCTGATATCAAATCTCATTGTTTGGTAACTCATAACAAACCTGTTGTGTGTTAGCTAGGAGCTAATGAAGTACAATTTGAAAAGCTGGGAATCTGGCTTGGCTCTTCAGAAAAATAAATTGATAGATAGTAGTGATAAAATTGCATAAATTAGAGATAGAAAGCATTCTAGACTTTGACCATTTTAGGGTTGATATGCGGGCTGTTGTTGCCCTTTTTAATCTTCAGAGATGTCTCCGTTGATGGTAGTGTTTTTCAACAGTGTGAGAATGGTTTTGCCTCAAGCTTTTGTCAAGACTTCCTTTCTATAGGATGAAGTCTGTCCTGGAGCTAGTGCACATGGTTTATAAAGCCTGTGGTTGATCAAAAATTGTTCTTCAAGGTTGTGTTCCTTGATTTTGTCATTCATTGAATATTTATTGACTGGTACCATATGTGCCAAGCATTTTGCTGAAACACTGGGGGCAAAAGTGAATAAAAACAGACGTTATCCCTACCCTCATAAGTGTATAATTTAGTGAGGAAATTGACATTAATGAGATGGTCACATAATTTAGGTTAACTCAATAAAAAAGAGATCGATACATAGGACAGTGAGAGTCTAAAATAAAAGGGTGGACTTGGTCAAGGTTTGAATTATTCAGTTACTGATGTGCTATAAACACTACAAAAATTATTAAAAGAAAAGCAGAAAGAAAGAACTAAATGAATGAGCCCAATTTGTCAATATTCTATGACTGCCTCTTTGTCTTTATAAGGGAAACCCTAGAGTTTTGTGGTTTTACTCCCTCAAGTAACAAGTTCTTTCAAGTTTTACTCTTGTTTTGTGCATGCAATCTATAGTTACTATTCTTTTTAAACCACTTAAGTTTGATTTTATTTATTTGTTTGTTTAAAAATTATCTTTTTTAAAAATATTTTTATTTATTATTTATAAATAGAGGGGAAGGGAGTGAGGCAGAGAGGGAGAGAGACATCAATGTATGATTGCCTTTCACCTGCCTCCAGCCACAAACTTGGCTGGAGACCTGGCTTGCAACCTGGTTATGTGCCCTGGCTGGGAATTGAACCAGTGACCTTGGGTTAGCAGACTGGGACCTTATCCACTGTGCCACCAGCCAGGTTAAGTTTGACTTTTAAACAACTGCCATGAACTGGGGAAAAGCAGAGGATACGGGTTGTGTACACATAGCTCATGTGTGCCAATTCTCATGAATACTTTGTAATTTGATCTCAGCCTTGGAGGGTTTCCCTTTACGTACACAGATTAATTGGAAGAACTATTTTTATTGAAGAGACCTGTCAGATCAGCATAATAACTGGTTTGAATGACTTTTTGTATTTGATATATTTTTATTTAACCTTAAGAGTAGTGTATAATACCAAGGCACAAAAAGTACCCATTTCTCAAAATCAGAACATGGGCTTTAATGTTGGAAGAAAACGCGAAGCTTACTAACTTTACCTCTCAACCAGCCCATGAAAGTTTTTCTTTTTCTGATAATTTTTAATTCTTGGCAGTTCACCTCAGTTTGATCATATGTAGCTAAGGAGAATTTGCTACTAAACGGGCAGATGCCGGCAGACCATTTGACTGGAATACAGTTATGAATCTTAGGAATTCTTCTTTTGTATTAGCTTGTTGCTTCCATTCATTTCCCTCTGAAAGAACAAGTCTATTTCTTTTCTACACAGATGCCTTCAAGTACTCAGTATGAAAGGAATCAGATTCCTCACCTGAAATAGGGGAGCTAATACTGTTCCTGCCCAGGTTTCATGCAGGAGTCAAAGCAGACCACTTGTTGAGTCTCTAACACACTCTAGCCCATGACACTACTTTTTCAGCGTTGTAGTTGTAGTTTTGCTGTTGCTGCATGGTTGTTTTACTACCCTAATTTTATTTCATTTTTTGTACAGCTAAGCATACTTTGCCTCATCATCTGTTCTAAGATGACTTTGGTCAATTTTACCTTAAATCATAGAGCGGAGTACAGTATCCACATGTGGTCCTAATGAAGTCCTAACGAAGAAACCATGGGACTACTTTGTTCACTGTGTGAACATTCTGCTGCTTTTACTTTAACCTAGGCATTATTCATTCTTAGTTGCTTGTCTCACCATTGGATTATACTATCCCAAGTAAGTCCCCAGGATTCTTTATGTGATCAACTTTTATACCACTCATCTATTTTTGTTGTTCCTTTTTAAATTAAATTAGGGCATTCAATTTATCTATATTAAATTGTGTTTTTCTTTGGGTAGGCTTACTATTTCAGCCCATTTAAGATTCTTTAGCCTCTTTTCAAAAAGTTATGTTTTAATTGTAACTTTTGGTCTTCTGTCAATTTGACAAGTCTGTGTTCTAAATCTTCAGTCAAGCCCATCACATTGACGGAGACATGGGTAGGGATTAATCTTTCAGCATTGTATTTGTAATCCAGCACGAGGATATAATGTCCTAATTAAGGTAGTAACAGTGTAACTGGAGGGTAAGGGATTGAATGTGGATGTTTCCTTAATTATAACCTTTAATAGTCAGTGTTCAGGTAAATGCTGAAGTCTTTTGGTTTTCCTTATTTTCTCGCTCTCACCTACACAGAATGCCTGAGAGACATCAAGCCTGGCAGGTGGAGTAGGAGCTGAGGGGAGAAATAGATGATACTAGCCTTTAATAGAGTAAACCCTTACTTTAGTAGGAAAACCAAAGGAACTATTTTTTCCATCCAGAGAATCCAGCTTATTGATGTCCATGGGGCTGGATGACAGACTCCAGTTGGTTGGAGGCATGTCACTATTTGGATAAAGCAAAAAGGAAGAAGGACTCATGGACATGGATACTATGTGGTGATTGCTGGGGTAGAGCATATAAAGGAACTGAATGGTAATGGAAAAATACAATAAAAATAACAAAGGAATTAATATTTTTCTAGTGACAGTGCATAATTTTGAGATTCAACGTATATTCTATTACTAATTTCATCAAGATAGTAGGCATAAACAGGGTTGAAAAGGAAATTCTCATATTTCTGACTCATATTTTATATTCATTAAAATCGATATTTAAGTAATTAAATTTTTTGTTTGTTTTCTGCCTTAAAAAGAAAGATTTTATTGTTTATTATTTTTAGAGAGAGGGGAAGGGAGAGAGACAGAGAGGGAGAGAGACTTCCATGTATGGTTGCCTTTCACCTGCCTCCAGCTACAGACCTGACTTGGAGACCTGGCTTTCAACCTGGTATGTACCTGCCTTGGCTGGGGAATTGAACAAGTGACCTTTGGGTTTGCAGGCTGACGCCTTATCCACTGTGCCACCAGCCAGGTAATTAAATTGTATTTTAACACTGAAATGGAATTTAGAAGTCTTTTTGTCCACTTTCTCCCTCAACACCAAAAAATGTTCACTTAGCTCAACCTCTCACAATCCATGTTATAACACCCATGAATAGATTTTTTTTTTTTAGTCTGCTTGAATGTCTTCTCATGCCAGGAATGGCACTGTCTGGAGGGGTGGTGAAAAGGCTCTCAGAGGGTTTAGCAGTTCTAAGTATTAGTTCTCCTAGACAGAAGCCTTTCCTAAAATATGCTCCTAGTAATGCACTTCCTACCAATATAGGAGTTACGTAATGTATAAGTTACATTATAGTCTGCTTGGCAGCTTTAGGTGTATGATGTGATGGCAAAAGTACCTCAATGAACCCTTGCCCAAAATTGCTTTTGATATATACCAGTTGGAGAGATATTTGTGTTTAAATAAAATCTCCTTAGGAGAATAATATGGTTATTTGGATTTTTCCCCTTGCATATGACTGTTATTGGCAACCTCAATGAATGCTATGTTGCAGTTATTTGGAAATGAAGAGGTATAATAAATGGACAAAAAAGGTGAACTTAGACTCTTTAGTTAGTGTGTATGGAAGTGGAGTAAATCTGTAGTTACTTATCTTTTATCTGTTATACTTTTGAAATATTTCACATTGAAATATTCAACCATAGTGTACCTCCTTCAACCACATCTCTTAATTCTTTAAGATGAAGTCAGATATTGATTCTGCTGGGAAACTTTACCTGAGCCCTCCGGGTTGTTTTGCATCCTCTTTTGTTTACTGTTTTAGCTCCTTGTACACTGTCTCCAGCTTCACCCTCCATGATGATCATAGTTATCACATTCTGTTTTTTTTTCTTGTCTGACCTTCCTCCTGACAATACTAATATTTATTGAATACTTACCATAATCAGAGTTCTGTCTATAAGGTTTACCTTTATTAACCAAGTTAATCCTCACAGCAAACTTGTGGGAATGCAACCATTATCATTCCCATTTCAAATGAGAGGAAATGAGGGCTCTGAGAGTTAAGGAAATTGACTAAAATTATAAAAGCCTGAGTTCCAGAGAGTATAATTCCATAGCTTGGATTCTTAATCATTACCCTATACTGCTTCTTTAGATCAGCTCCCAGAAGTCAGGAACAGGCTTTTATCTTGGTATTAACAACATCTAGTAAGCATACTGCCTTGAACATAAAGAAGTATTGAATGAATGAGTAAATGAATGACAACATGTTTTATACTTATTTTAAGTATTTTAAGTGAGAGAAGATAAAAATCATCAAGATTTTTAAGACTGTAAAGGATTTAAAAAACTTGTATTATTTAGGCTTTGAATTTTTTGCCAGTAGAAACCATGATGCATAGAGGTAAGACATATGCATATGACCTTTTGTAGTTCAGTTAGCTCTTTCTTTTTCTTCTCTTTTTTAAATCTTGTCTTAATCCAAAAATGATTCAAAATTATTTACATCTCATCTGATCCTCATTTGAATGGATATTCTAATTATCTCCATTTCACAGATGAGGGAAACTGAAGCATAAAGAGATTGTCCACTGTCTCATCCACCACACTAAATGGGCTCTTACATATATAATTATGCCAGACATAGCTCCAAGTGAAAACTAATTTTGAGTCTTTCCATATCATGTCTATATATTAAAAAATACATTTATTTTAATTTTGTCTCAATCTTGACATTGTCTAAATTTTATAGTGCAGTTAATGTCTTTTATTTTATTTGAACATTCAAAGTCTCATAATCTTTAGAGGTTTTTCCTATGTCTACAAGTATTATTGAATGAAATCCTTATGCAACTTTTAGAGCAATCCTTTAATTTATGCTATAGAGGTTTTATTATTTATTTAATTATTTATTTTTAAAATTTAATTTTATTGTTGTTGTATTAATCCATCCCATTTATTTTTTTATCCCATTTATTTTTTAAAGATTAGTTGAGTCTCCTAAAATTGTCAGCAGCTGTATGTAAAAGTGTGTGTGTGCGTGTGAAATATTATCTTTAAATATTGGCTTATTTAAAATAGATTTAGGAAATTTGCTCAATAGACATTGTTTTCCATTAAAAATGAAATAGAATAGCATGATGATAAAGTTGCCACCTTCTGTGTATTAGTAGAAAGTTGTGTTATTATTTAAAAGACATTGTTAATAGAATTCTTGTTGGTCCTAAATGAATCTGAATACATTCTAACTTTCAGAAGAACACTTGGGGAATGTATTAGTTTTTTACATTGTATAATAAATTGTATATAAATTAGTAAGTATATATGTAAATAATTTATATTTAATTATATAAAATTAGTAAGTAGTTATTATAAGCTACTTACTAATAGCTTATAATACCACACATTTATTATCTGACAATTTTGTGGTTCAGAAGTCTGGGCACAGCTTAGATGAGTCCTCTGCTTTTATGATTCCTTATGTGAGGCTGTAGCCAGGATGTTGGCCAGGGCTGCAGTCTCATCTGAATGTTTGACTGAGGAGATCATTCACTTAGAATTAGTTTCTTGTGGGTTGTTGAACTACAGGCCACAGTATGTTACCACACAGGGCATCTCTAACATGTAGCTTCCTTCATCAAAATCTGCATGCTGAAAAGGCAATGAAGAGTTTTCTAGGAAGCTGGAAGTCACCATCTTTTGAAACCTGATCACACAAGTGACATTCCCTCAATTTTCCCATAGCTTATTTATTTTAAAAAGATTTTATTTATTATTTCCAGAGAGAGGTGGGGGGAGAGAGGCAGAGAGGGAGAGAGCCATCAATGTATGGTTGCCTTTCACCTGCCTCTAACTACAGACCTGGCTGGAGACCTGGCTTGCATCCTGGTTATGTGCCCTGGCTGGAAATCGAACCAGCGACCTTTGGGTTTGCAGGCTGGTGCCTTATCCACTGTGCTACTGGCCAGGGCCCTCCCATAGTTTATTAATGAGAAACAAGTCACTCCATGCAGCCCATGCTCCAGCAGAAGAAATACCTCTGTATGTGAAATTCAGAATGCAGGAAAGTGTGGGCTATCTCAGAAGCCTGCCTACCATAGAAACAGAATCTTTCTTTTATGAGTATAAGAGACTGAGAGGGAAATATGGCTTAATTTAAGTTTTTATTTTTTAGCACTCAATTTACAATTTTCTTCCTCTTTATTGGATTTGTTTGTGTGTGTATCTATTGGAGGGGTCAGTTAATTGATTGATTACCCTGGTTCTTTTATGCATGCTCTTAGTTTACAGACTGTAAAACATGAAAGCTCCTTTAAACATTTTAAGCTTTTATTGGGTTCACAGTGAATATAATATAATTGAGCTGCATCAAGAAATTATTTTAGTGTGTCCTGTTTTCTAATTCATAAGACTTTTACTACTAAGTGACCCTCCAAACCAAAAAGAGCCCTATTTGCTTCCTGGATCTGTATGACACCAACTGTGAATGCCTGATGGGCACCAGTGAGATAGGACATGTGTGCCAGCAATCTCAGCAGGAAAGACCTTACACACTTAATCTCTCATTTTCTAATCCCCCTCTACTATCTTATTAAGGACTCCATCTGTGAATGTCTTTTATTCATATTGACTCTGTGACCCAATATTTTTTGTGTGGCTGAACCAAATTATGTAGTTCATGTTGACTCTTCCATGGGAGGCCTGTGTTCATGCCACCTAGAGCCAATCTGGGCTGCCTAAGAGACAAACTTAAAAAGTCCTATTATGATCAGAACCTTCAGCTTCTGTCTGCTTCCTCTGTCTTCACATCATCATTGTCATTGTCATTACCATCTAAAAGCATGCACTTGTTTTTCAATTAAGCAATAAAGTGCTGAGAGTTTACTTAACCTCCAAGAAAACAGAACTAAACTAGTCAGCACCATCTGTCCTCCTGAAAGTTTATAGTCCAAGACAGACTTGTCCTATGCTTATTATATACTTAATGTAAAACTTGGACACATAAGTGCTCTTAACAAGTGGTTTGTTTATCAAACTGACACTTCCTGCATCTGCTTGCTGTGTTCGTCAATTAAAAAAAGAAATGTAAGTAATACATCAGTTGGCTTGTTTTGAATATAGAATGGTATCTAAAACATTGGTATGTTTCAGTGTGTACAGAAAGTCCATATATCACCAATATACACTTATGCATGCATGTATTTATTCATGAAAATAGATCCAACAACAAGCAAAATGTAATTGGCATTCAAAATGTATTGACTGTATACTTCAGTCACAGCATGTATCCCACTTGAATATCATTGAAAAGTAACTGTATTTTGAAAGCTAAGCTTGACACATAGTAGGGCTGTGCAATGATTTTTTAAAATACATTGTGTGGACTTCAAGACACCAGTGATCATGAACAGTATTATTATTTTTGGTAAAAAATAAAGATATTGCCAGTTTAACTTTGCAACTATAATTTCATATCACTCTGATTAAGATGTATCCTGGTGTTGAGAAGTTAAAATGCTACAGCACTGAATCTCAAGCTGATCAATAACAATAATTCAAAAATGAAGCAACGCTGAGTTGCTTTGTTTAAGTGTCTCTTGTGAATACTGACATGTTGCCTGCAGCTTAAGGTTTATAATAGTATAGGCCTTTCAGTAAAATTTAATTTAGTTTTTTTCTAGTGTAATTACTTAGTCACCCGAATTTCTCAAACTTACCCACTGAAATGCTCCTTAGGAGAGAGGGAGAATGGAACCCAAGAGTTGGTTAAGTTTAGCCTGAAACCATGTGGCCCAACACAAACTTTGTAAATGTTAATGTGATCATGAGGAACATATTAAACTATCAGTTTTTAAAAATGTATAACAATGCCTTTATTTACACATTTTAAATAAAATGAACTTTCAAAATGCTCTTCCATATTTTTCCTGTGACTTTGTGTGTTCTAGGGGTTCTGAAATGTTCTTCAGAAGTTCAAGTACTAAAACCAGAGGCTTTAGTAAAGGATCTTCATAACTTTTGATTACTCAAGAAATCTGACAAAATGCCAAAAATAATTGCCTAGTCTTATTAAAGAGTATTAACGTAAATTCTTTGCATTGGACTCCATTCAGGCAATGCCTTCTTGTGAAGGGTTATGTCTATTAGGATTTAACTGAAAATCTAAATGAGAGGAAACTGGAATTGCCTTGCTTGGTTATAAAATTCCCCATAATTGAATTGAATGTTAGTTTTCCTCCTTACCCCAGTATGCATTAATCAGAGGCAGCAAACTGACCAGCACAGAGTGTTCTCTAAGTATCTCTTGCATGTGTGTTGACCAAATGTTTCTTTAGAAAGCCTTTCATTTTCTAACAAGGATTTAAACTGACTCTAGATAAAAACAGTGGCAGAGTTACATTAAGATCTACCGTTTTTCATTTGTCTAACAGCTGAGAAATGCTCATTCATGCATTATGTTTGAGTTCTAATTCACTATTTTAATCTATTTTATGAGATATTAATCCTGTTTCATCTTTCATTTTACTCACATCATCCAAATAGGCAGCCAGGAGCCCTTTTATTATACATCCAAAGACATGGTCTGTACGTACATCTCCTGCTTACACTTCCCCATGCTGACCCCACCCCCCACCCAAAGAAAAAACAAAGAAAGAAAATATATTCATGCTATTGAATGTGCTTATAGATACATAACTAAAAATAAGCACTTTACACTTCACCATATTTAGAAATTGCTGAACAGTTCTAGTTGGAGGATTCCTGCAGTGTTTCACCAGGTTCATACTGTGAGACTCAGATAAATGTGCCCTTGTCTCTTGGATGGACTAGCATGGGGACATGATTGTCTGAAATGAAGTAGTGAAATGGCGATGCCTTCTGCATGTTTTCACAGGGCAAGTTTGATCTATGGAAACTCACTGGGAGTTCATGAAACTTACAACAGAAGTTTTTAGCCCATAGTCACCAAACAGTCCTCTGTTCTCTTTTCATCTGTTTCTAAAGCAAAGGGCAGAAAATTGAAATTAGTTTTAGTGTAGATTTGCGTTGTCATTCAATTCTCTGTGTTATTTATTTATTCGATGTGTCTTTGGAGCCTACCATTTTAAAAAATCATTTACTTTATTTTTTAAGAATTTTATTAATTATTTTTAGAGAGAGGGGGAGGGAGGCAGAGAGGGGGAGGGAGGCAGAGAGGGAGAGAAACATCAACATATGGTTGCTTTTCACCCACCTCCAGCTGGGGAACTGGCTGGAGACCTGGCTTGCAACCTGGTTATGTGCCCTGGCTGGGAATCGAACCAGGGACCCTTGGATTCCCAGACCAGTCTTCAGTCCACTGAGCCACACCAGCCAGGGCTAGAACCTATCATTTTTTTTCCTTACTACAATGACAATCTGGAAAGTAAGTCAGGCATCTTTTAAAGGTTTAAGGTTATATATTTAAAATTACTTATTTTATGCCAACTGGTTTGGTCATGTAACTGGCCTAAAACTTGTATTACTTAAGGTAAAGTGAAAGTGATTATTTTTGAGTTATGAAAACTTTGAAACTACTGTAAACATTGGTAGTAAGTCAGAGTGGGTTTTCTTATTCATGCCTATTTCTCATATGCAATGGATTGAATTTTAATCAACTTTTCATTTTGTTTTATTGATTAAGATTTTTGTTTAATTAGTGTTTCATACTCTATTCCATGTAGTTACTGGGCACATGGACAAGTTTGCTCCTTGAATATGAAATGAAGCCAAAGATTATTCCATGGGAGATTTTTTGTTCTGGGATGAAGAACAAAAAACGGGGATGCAGAAGTACACATAGCTAGAGCTCTTAGAATAAACTGAACATTACAAAACATAGGAACTTGCTGAGCAGAGCTCAGATTGTTTTAGAGTTATAAGCAATTACTTTGTAGTTTAACCATCCTGGGTTTGAGCTTGCTAACTTTGTGATTTCCTGCTACTTACTTAACTCTTTTGGGCCTTAGTTTTATCATATGTTATATGTAAAGGGAGAATAATAGAATTTATTTAATAGGGCTATAAGGAAGAGTAAATGAAGTAAGATATGCCTGGCAACAAACATGGTTTTAGACCTCCTAGACCCACGTTCAGTGCATTTAATATTTACTTAATGACAGAAACTGATATTTATAAATAATAATTTACCTTTTCCTTTATAATAAGAGCTATATTGCTACATCAAACAATGTAACATTTAAAAAATATTTTATTTATTTTTAGAGATAGAGGGAGGGAGGGAGAAAGAGAGGAGAGAAACATCAATGTGTGGTTGTTTTCATACCCTCAACTGGGGACCTGGCCTATAACACAGGCATGTGCCCTGACTTCAGATCGAACTGGTGACCCTTTGGTTCTCAGGCTGACATTCAATCCACTGAGCCATACCAATCAGGGCTAATATAACATTTTTATGCATTTGTATTTTTCTTTTAATATTCCCTTTCTCCTTAGATACAGCTAGTCATTTTCATTTACCAGAATAGAAGATTATCTACTAGGTACAGTTGCAAATTCTTGTTCAAAATGTTTTAAAATTATTTTTCTTAGTTTCAGTTTATAAAATATTTTGTACTTTATGATACTTATACTTTTTGATTAGAAGCACTTCTAACCTATAATTAAGTCAAAGAATTCAGATTTTCTTTTGAAATGGACAACCTCAGAACTTTGATGAACTTAAATTTATTTATGTCACAAAGCAGGTTTACATCGTATATTACATGAGCAGTTTTTCTGTATTATGTTCAAATAGAGAAACAGCAGTTATTGGAATTTTAAAAATAAATAAACATTGTTTATTCTTGTGTATCACCTGCATGTTACAATATGATCATAAAATACTCAAGTCCAGTGACAGAGCTAAAAGTTATACTTTGCTATTAACCTCTCAGAAAAGAGAGGCTGAGGTCAGCAAAGATTTATTCATTTAAAATTTTGAGGATAGGTGCCAGCCTATGAACCCAAAGGTCGTTGGTTCAATTTCCTAGCCAGGGCACATATCCAGGTTGAAAGCCAGGTCTCCAGCCAGGTCTATGGCTGGAGGCAGGTGAAAGGCAACCATACATTGATGTTTCTCTTCCTCTCTGCCTCCCTCCCTTCCCCTTTTTCTAAAAATAATAAATAAAATCTTTTAAAAATAAATAAAAATAAAATTTTGCTTACTGGTTTTAATTTGGAGTGTTTGGGATCAATTTTTACCTCAACAACCACAAAAGAGGTCTGGTGGAAATTTGAGTTAACCTAAACATCATATTACTGTTTATTACAGTGATTTTTATTTTCCTAAAGAAAAAAAATGCACATTGATTAGTTGATTGAACACCTCACCCTTTATCAAAATGTTGGCTATGAATTTTATAACACAATCATTACTATGGTGATTATCATTATTTACAAAAAGGGTAGGATGCATAAGCATGTAGCAATTACTTTATTTTGTCATTTCTACATTAGATTATTGGGAGCAATATTACTTAGGGCTTTTAGGCTTGTGTATAACTCTATGCAATGATATGTATGTATTAATGTATAATAATTAAATGAATGTACAATCTGTAATAAGAATATGCGTGATAGTGTGTAGAATTTTATTATTCATCATACTAGTAAAGTTATACTAATCTCATAGTTGGATTCATAAAATTAAAACTGCATATGATACAATTCTACTGTATTGAAACATTACAATTTAGGAGACCCCTCCCATTTGCTCAATGCAAAGAAACAAATAATTTCATCATAAAAATATTTGTTGAGCAAACTCCTGGGAAAGTAAGATGTTCAAGATAAGTATAATTCAGAGATTTGCATTTTATTGTTTAGGTGTGGATCTCTAGGTTTTATATTTATATTTTTAAATAATAAGTATTGTGTTGTACACAAGAGGGGACTAAAAAAACGAAAAGCAGAATTATCTTCTGGAGGGTGGGCCCCTTATAGGACAACAGGCTTCCTGCACTAGGGGAGTGTTCTAAAACCTGATCTGTGTCAGTGTACTAGCTGACATTGTGAGAGGCTGTTTGGTTTTGGCGAATTAATTTTGTAGACTTATTCAATGCATTTGCCCATTTCATGTTGAGTGATTTACTAGTGCACCTGCCACACCTTGCTGAGTGTTCAGTTTTTGAACAAAAATGGCATGACCCCGGTGCCATACCCTCTCTATCCACCTGATCTCACCCTGGTGACTGTTTTGGTTTATTTGTGTTCCTGGATGAAAGAAAGTCCTCAAATGGAAATGTTTTGAGTAGAAGAGGAAAACAAAAAACAAAACAAAACAAAACATGGCAGAAGCATTAAAAGGCATCAAAATCAACAAATTCAAAAACTGTTTTGAGCAGTAGAAAAAAAGCCTTGATTGGTGAATTGCATCAATTGGAGAATAATTTGAAGATGATTGAAGTTAAAACATGGAAGAATAAATATTTTATAACTATTTTATAAATAAGTTCCATTTTGGAGGAGGTTTCTTCTTGTACACTTGGAGACTTGGAGGTTGGAAAAAAGCCGTAAAGTAGTAGGGTACATTTCTCAAGGACTTTGAAGTCCTTGAGAAAATTGATGCAAGCAAGTTTATTGTACATTTCACCTTCTCTGCTCAGTTTTGTGTAGTAACTTTATCTTGTTTATAGAAACCTCAAACACTTGGGAAGATTTTGAGAAATTGGGTTAGAGAGCTACAAGTGCAAGTTCAGAGATGTAAGTAAATGTGTACTTTGAATCAATGTGACTTTTAGTCATCCATCAATGATTTAAAAGAAAAGTCAAACAACTATGACCTTCTCTACATCTCAATTTTTAGAACAAGACTTTTGACTTGAGATGCTTTTTATTCAGGCCTTGAACCCGGAATGCCACTGTGCATGGAGTTTCTTTTTAAAGAGAAATATGCATGTGGAATGTTGTTGCTACAGAAGAGATTATGCAAACATTTCAGCCTTTCTCAAGACATCCAAGTTCACAGAAAGCTATTTGTGACTTCAACTGCTACCCAGCTTTCTGTTTTAATGTTGACCAAATAATGTTTGGTTGACCTAATTATAACAGCACAAAGAACATTTTTGAGCCTGTAAAACTTTTAAACTTTGTTCATTTGAAAGAAAGTCTCAGTGAACCCCGTTTTAATACAATGATGCTTTTTTACCATCAACAGATGCACTGATGTGCACCCCAGGTCTCAGGGGCACATTCTGCATGGCAGGCAGAAAACCAATGAAAACCAACTTTCTGACTTCTTATTCATATAAAAACATGGTTTTTACAGTTTTATTCCAATCCCAAAGTCATTACTTTGGGCCTTTCTAAGTCTGTTTCCATGTTTGAAAATGTTGACAAAAGGACCTGGAAGGATGTTTTCCAACTAGATTCTTTCATGAAGACCAGTGCCTTGCTTATGAATGGAACCAGGTCTCACTGCCTCTCTTGGAGGCATTTAATTGCAAGTTTGGCCATAGGTAAGGGATATTTTTATAATAACCACAGCAAAATTACAAACTTGCCCCACAGTGACTCATGAGGAAAAGACAGGAATTATCAAAGATATCTATTTTCTTATTAACTCTCCTTTGAAACAAGGTGCCCCATTTAAAACATGTTGGTTCACCAAGGTGTATTATGCAAAGGCTTTTTAATTGACTTGACTTTTATTCCTAAAATGGAAGCTCAGGGTTAAACCACTTACCCACCACATTGCTGGGGAATTCAGTGATAGTTATTAATTACAGGATGTGGGAAAACAGGATATACTTGCTGGCCATGTAAGTGAAGAACTCAATTAAGACATTTAGTATACAGCTTGATGGTTGGAGTTTTAAGTCACTCATTAGTTTAATATATGAGACAGCACTACCTAAAATTAGACAGTGACTTGGAAATTTAAACTATAAGCCACAGAAATGTACTAAAACGTCCAAACTTTATGTTACAGAGGACAGTTTTGCATATTTCTGCAGAATTCATTAAAAAAATAAATAAATAAAGGACCTGCTATGCAATGAACTTATTTTGAACTAAAAAGGATCCTATTGTTAAACTCCTTTTGCTATCTTTCCTAATCGTACCATCTCAGGTAGGAGAGAGGGGCTACTTGGTGAGGTAGGAAGACATCTGGGAGCTATTTTAGGTTGAGTGCAAGGCTTCTGAGGGAATATTTTGAGAAGGTGGATAGAGAAGAAGATGTTTGGGAGCCAAAGGTCAGTGGAAGAGGGTGGAACCTCTTTCCAAACGACTTCATTTTACAAGTACAGGCAATGTTTTGGGAAAATGCACCCTACCCATTTACACCTCTTAGATGGTCCTCCTAGTGTGTGTTTTTATGCCTTTTCAACAAGAACATGCAAATGCATTTTACAGACCACTTTAACCCTAGTGCAGATGTATTCATTCATTTATTTATTTTTTAAACAATACAGGAAAATGACTATTACATTGAATTGAAGAGCCAGAAACAACATTAGACAGGTGACATTTGTCAGAGAAACTTGACATTCCCACTTCAAATTCAAGCCCCTCCAGAGTAGTAAGATACTGAAGATTGTGTATTATATCTCAGTCTATTGGCATGTTTAGGTTGGCTAACAAACTATGTGATAGTTATTTTGAGTAAAAATGTACTACTTCCTACTTAGAGTGTACTTCTATAGTTTATTTTGTACATGCAGGACATCTAGATATCAGTTTACTTTAAAACTAAAAATAATAAACAGTCAAAGGTATACATCAAGGTGCCTATAGCACTACCAGATACTCAAAAGTGACCAAAAAATTGCTCAAAACTTCCACTAAATGACTTGTCTAGAAATTGATTTCTGTGGTAACAAATAAATAGGATAGTTCATTTTGTCAAATAGCAGCAAGTCCTGAGTAATAGAAAAGAGATAGAATCTAAATAGTGCTGATAACATCTCACAAGCCTAGTCACCCTCCCCATAAAACTCCTTTTCAGCTCTTGCATATTTAAGCTGCTTAAGGTCAGGCAGTTACATCTATTTAAAAAAAGTAAAGGACAGGAATGTGGACCACATTGTAAAAGCAGCATGCTATGCTCAGTTCTTTTCTAAACCATTTGCCTTCACATAGAACACCAGTGAAGCAAAATGCAGCATTTGTCTTTCAGTTAATGACTCTTCATTACTGAAGAGTTAGAAAATATGGATAGGCCAGAAGAAATACAAGTCACCTTCCATTTGCAAACACAGCTATAAACATTCTTCCTTTAAAAAAAAATAAGAATATGATCTCTCAGATTTTTTTCTTTACAGAAGTATGAATTAATTTTAAAAAGCCAGGTAATTCTATATATGGTGAATCAAAAGTTAGACTAAACACATCAAGAATAAGAACTTGGAAATTCAGAAGAAACACATTTTCCCTGATACTCTCAGGATGGTGACCTAAAAAGAAAGATGTCCCTTGTTGCTCAACAGAAGATCACCATAAACAAAGGATGACCTCCCCTATAGCATCCCTGTTACAATGACATTTTCATATCTGTTTCCCAGTAGAACAACCAGTAAGTTAGACCTCACGTTCACTGTTCCAAAGGCTTATAAAGTAACCTGTTTCATATTTAAAGGAGTCACCCATTTTAGTTGTTTTGAGAAAATGCAAAATACAAATACATGTTTCTATATAAATACAGATCTATCTCTATAGTACTAAGGTATTTTCCAAGATAACAATGAGCCAACATTTTTCATTGATACAATCTCTTTTATTATAAATAAAGCTTAATCTCCACTAAAGCTTAACACCTTTAGGTCTAGGGTATTCTTTGGAAGGTAGCATATCTACTATCATAGGTTAAAAAATTTTTGCATGTGTTTGTGTCTGTATATCTGTGTATTTCTATATATGTGTAAGTTTTGGGAGAGCCATTTCTCACTTTTCATCGCTTTCTCATATCTGGACTTCCTATATAGTCAATGCTCAATTGATGTTTACAATTGGTAATCATTATTTAGGAAACAT
Organism: Noctilio leporinus; assembly: GCA_004026585.1. Taxonomy (NCBI): domain Eukaryota; kingdom Metazoa; phylum Chordata; class Mammalia; order Chiroptera; family Noctilionidae; genus Noctilio; species Noctilio leporinus. The sequence continues at coordinate 135,142 of PVIW01000313.1, forward strand.
GATAGGAGTTAATGCAAATCCTAGAAGTGTATTTTTTTAATTTAAGAAATGTAGATATGAAGATACTTTTTCTGGCCCTATTAGAGGTGCAAGCATGAACAGTGAGGAAGGAGATTACTTCTTGTCAAATGACTTTTACCTAAATGAGATGTGACTTGAAATAAAAGTATCATGGCGCATTTACAGAGTGTAACTATGCCATGAACAGTCATAAATTTTCTCATCTGTAACACGATACTAACTGCATAGTATGATTGTGGGGATTAAACAAAGTAAATCAAGGGAAGGCAATTAGCAGAGTGTCAAGCAGAGTTAGTGCTCAATAAATATGATTTATTCTACTGTTACTGGCATTACTATAGTTTCATATCTATAATTTCTTGATTTAAGATAGGAGTGCATATATACCTAATTCCCATATTCATATTCTTGGCAACACTCTTGAAAATATTTTATTTGGGTCAAACAATATTTTAGGGTTTTTTCTTAAAATAATATTAGACTATGTTTTGTTTGTTTTGGGTGGTTTTGCTTTCTTTTTGGATGCGCTTGGCAATTTCATATGTGCTTATTCTTCTGATCCAAACCTAGGAAGAAAATACCTCACAACATTGCGTGATTCACAAGACCACACAGTGATTTATAAGGGTTCCCTCCTCCCATTGAGCTTTTAATGGGGAAAACCCATCTGTATTGCTGTGTCAAGAAATCACCACCTTTATCACATACCACAGACAGAAATGAACCATATTAAAGCAAATAATCCTTAACTCCTTTACAGGAAGCTTGAGTAGAATTTGAGCTTTAGCAGATGCTTAGAATGTGTAACTAGCTATAGAAACCATGAAATGTGGATACTAACAAGAAATAATACAGATAGTATATCTAATGCATTGGCTTTAAAATCACTTTTAGGAATTTGAAATCTTTTTAACAATATCTAATATACCATAGGATTCCTCTGTGAATTCAAGTCATGTTTGGTTCTATGTTAACTTGGCTTCAAATAAGACACTTTTGCCACACTCTTATTCAATTTTATGCTTTAAATAAAAACACTAATTAATTTAATGTAGTGTCATATTTTAAGGATTTTAACAATTATTGATTGTTGGATTCATTCTTAAAACCTGAATTTTAAAATGAGATATTTTAGTCTCTCTCTCTTTTTTTAATTTTTATTTTATTATTTTTTAGAGAGAGAGGAAGGGAGAGAGGCAGAGAGGGAGAGAGACCTCAATGTATGGTTGGTTGCATTTCACCTGCCTCCAGCTAAGGGCCTGGCTGGAGACCTGGTTTGCAACCCGGTTATGTGCCCTGGCTGAAGAATCAAACCAGTGACCTTTGGGTTCTCAGGCTGGTGCCTTATCCACTGTGCCACCAGCCAGTGCCTCTTTTGAACTCTGTTAAGTGTATTCACATTATAACAAATTGAAACAAGGGAAGCCCAACCCCCCAAAAATTATATATCTAACCATCTAAGATAAATATGCAAAAAGATACACTTAATGTCACCAGATTTATGTGCGTTAATACATATAAAGAACTAAGAAAGGTGCTTTGTACAAACTAAAATAAACAAATATTGCAAAGTGACCTAAATTCAAAATGTTTTTCTGCTAATGCAAAAAGTCTTGCAAAAGTTAAAAATGTTGATTCCAAGTAAAGGAATGTCTGGTTACATAATTTGATGAAGAGTTGGACAAATAGGACATTCATGTTCCGTTAACAGGTAAAGTGCATCTCCATTTGAGTAAGTTTTGTGTAAGCACCAGTGTCCAAAATTCCCATTTTCCTGTCTGTCATCTTTGGGCCACAGAATCTGACTTGGGGACCTTACTCTTCTGATACATTTTCCTTAAGAACAGCAATTTTGTTTTCTTTTGCTTTGTTAATAAGGGACTTATAAAAGTAGCAGGTCACTCAACCTACACTCTAGATTGAAATATACTTGTATAGTTCACTAAGTAGGTAATTATGTTATATATGCAAATAATTAGTAGACCAAAAGCATCACCAGGGGGAGTCTGTGATGACATAATAAGTAGAACCGTAATTATCATTGACAGCTTTATTACCACACTGAGCAGCACTAACATTAAATAAAACTATTTTAGAAAATCATAGCAATATTTGTGTAGCATTTAGACATATCCACTCCTCCCATTTACAATTCTTCTCCATTTACAACTCACTTCAGGGAAGAAATACTGTTTTGTTTTTATTTCCCGCTTACACAGGCCCTCCAGAGGTTCTCATATCATCTTCATTTCAACAACAGAGTAAGAGCATTCCTCTTCATATTCAATTTATGTTGCACCTGGGTATTTGGGCTCCAGTGTAGATCATCCTCAGACAGTTGATTTACCCATGTAAAGGGATGATGTATGTGGAGAACTTTGTCAGACAAGGTGGGAATAAAATGTGTGTCTGTTAATGCTGAAGACCAGCTGAAATGGAAACTGACCATGCTTAACAACTGTTTCCTAGCTAATTCACCCTCACCCTCTAGGAGGTCAAGCTAAAAACGAACAAATGACAACAAAAGTTAGTCTCTCTCTTAAAGAAGTATAAAACAAATAGTGATTGCGTATGATTTTCTGGGTACTTTTAGGCACTTTATCTTCATTCTCTCAATTAAACTTCGCGTTTCTATGTAGTAGAAGTCATTTGCATCTTTTAAATTAGGTGACAGAGAAATTAAGTTATCGTCTCAAAGGGCTATAGCTAGTGTGCATCCGACACGTGTGCACACATATGGGACTCCCGACACTGTGTTGATGGTGCGCCTTTACATTGCCCCACGCTGCCTCCTCCTCTGCTTCGACAGGCAGAATCCGTGGACTGAATGAGCCAGAACATGAGTCTCTCATTACATCCCTCCCACTTACTTGGGAAAGTTACCTACTCCATCTGTGCTTCAGGTTTCTAATCGGTAAAAAGGATTGTACCTCTCTCAGATTTCCGCAGATTAAAATAAGTAATATGTGTAAAGCACTTAGAATTACACCAGTATGTAGAAAATGCTCAGTAAGCATGTGTTACTATGCCCTTAGCTCTCATTGAGTCAGTAACCTCCTCTCTATTACCATCATCATTTTCCTAGCTCACCCTTTGATCACCTCTCTCTCTTTTTACTCAAGGGAAATTTATTGAGCACCTACCTTGTGCTAAGCTCTTTCTGGGAGCTTAGGTTATATCAGTGAAACAAACAAACAAAACACACACACACACATCCTTACCCCCATGGATCTACATATTAGTTGTTCTAGGTAGATAGCATAAACAATAAATAGTAAATACATAGTATGTTTAAAGGTAGCAAGTGCTAGGGAAAAAAGAAAACATGGAATAGCATAAATTGAGCAGGTTATGAGCAGTGGGAGGCATTTTAAAAACATATTTCAGGTTTACAGAATAGGTGCAAGAATAGTTTAAAGAACTCCCACATACCTTTTATCAATATACACCATTGATTACATTTTGCTCCATTTATGTTCTCTCTCTCTCTCATGCTCTGTCTCTTCTTCTTTCCTTCCCTCCCTTCCTAGGACTTTTCTTTCTTTCTTAACTTCTTCCTTCCTTTCTTCTTTCCTTATTTCCTTCCTTCCTTCCTTCCTTCTCTCTCTCTCTCTCTCCCTCCCTTCCTTTCTATTTATAAAAAACATACAAATATACAGATTTTTTTCCCTAAACTTTTGGGAGACAGTTGAAGATGCTATATCCCTTAACTTCTAAATATTTCAATATGTATTTCCAAAGAATAAGGACATTCTTAAACATTATAATGATCAAAATCTGGATATTTAATATTGATACAATACTGTCATCTAACCCAGAACCCTATTCAAATTCATCAGTTGTCCCAATAATGTTCTTTATAATCTATTTTTTTAAAACCCTGGCCCAGAAATCAATCCAGGATCCTGTATTGAATATTGTTGTCAAGTTTTGCTTGTTTCAATCAAGTTTCTTGATGTTGACATTTTAAGGAGGTCAGGCCAATGATATTTGATATGGATTTGCTATGTTTATTCTTGACTTGAATAATGCTATGCAATTTTTATAGGAGAACACTAAAATCATATTCAGTCTTTCTCAGTACTTCATGTTAGGTGTCAAAAAATGTTGACTTGTTCCAATGTTGATCTTAGCTTTGATCTCCTGCTGGTGATCCATAGGTTTCTCCACTGTAAAGTCTACACTTTTACTTTGTAATTAATTAGTAAGTAGTTGGTAGGGAGATACTTTAAGGATATTTAAATACCTATTTCTCATCACACTTTCACATCCATTGATGATTTTTTAAATCCATTATTACTCTTACATTATCTATTGAAATTCTACTGTGAAGAAGACATTTCCCATCTTCATTTATTTTCTCATTTATTTGTTTATAACAGATGGACTCATGGATTCTTACTGTAATTAATAGATTTTAATCCATTTTTATCATTATTTTGATGCACAGATTTGGTCAGTAGCATTTCCTTTGAGCTCTGGCTGCTGTGACCTTTTGAGACATCTCCATGGTGCCTTGAGCATTTCCATACTTTCTGATGTACCAAGACATTCCAGTCTTTCTGTCTCTGCCAGGAAGTTAGTCATTTATATAAGGGGTTGTGGTTTCTTTTAGTAGAGAATGGTATATGGAAACCAAGATCTGGGTGCTAATTGTACTCATTATTCCTGGTGTGACATTGCTTCTAGGCCCTCTCAGTGGTTAGTTAAGATGTTTCTCTTATCATTATATATTTATTCTGTATCTACATCTAAATCTATCTATATAACTTATGTGCTTCTGCATTCAATTACTTTACAGCACTAGAAAATACTGTCCATTTACTCTTATTTCTTCCCATACATGTATATTAACTGTTCTCTCCCAAAGAAGAGACTTGATTTTCATTATTCATGACATATTTATTCTCTGCTTATGACCCAAATATAAAAAATAGTTTCAGAATTGATAACTGTAAAAAGCAAATATGCTAATTAAAGTTCAATATTTACAGTTTTTCTTTCTATTGTAAATTTATATACAGCAATGTACACACATCTTAAATGTACAAATCAATTAATTTTTGTCACATGTATATGCTTCTGTGATATATACGCATGTATAGAACATTTGCACGATGCCAGAAAGTTTACCCGTACTCCTTCACCTTTAATCTTTGGGGAGGGAGGGAGGTAAATGTGCAATTTTAAAAGGGCCATCATGATAGGTCTCATTGACAAGGTGACATTTAACTTGGAGGAAGTAAGGAAGTGAGCTAGACTGGCAGCTAGAGGAGAAGTCGTCTATGCAAAGAGTTCGGCCTGTGCAGACCCTAAGGGAGGAGCATGCTTGATATGACTGAGAAACAGGGAGGGTGTAGCAATGAAAGTGAAGTAAATAAAACAGAGAATAGTAAGCAAAGATGGAAGAGAGAAGGAAGGAGAGGCTGTATGCAGGTGTGAGGGGTTTTATAAGCTTTTGTAGGGTAATTAGGCAACTATTACTATGATAATGAGGCATAACAACAATCCAAAAATTACTGCCTTCAACAATATCATCAGTTTCTCAGTCAGGGGTCAGCAGGTCAGTTGTGACTCTGCTGTGCTTGGCTTGGATTGACTGGCTATGGGTCCAGGTTGCAAGCTGAAAGCAAGTCTGTCTCACATGTCTCCTCCTTCTGGATTCTCTCAACAGATGGCTTAGTGCAAGAGGGTTGAATGAAAACACAGGATGTCTCTTTAAGCTTTGACTGTCAACTGAAGCATTATCTCTTCTACCTGTATCATTGCCCAAAGACAGTCATTTGCCAAAACTAAAGTCATCAGGACAGGGATGTATATTTTGGCTACTTTTGAGCCCTGGCTCGTGGCACAGTGGATAAGGTACAGGCCTGTGAATCCAAAGGTCACTGGTTCGATTCCCAGCTAGGGCATATGACTAGGTCTCCAGCTAGGTCTATGGCTGGAGGCAGGTGAAAGGCAACTATACATTGAGGTCTCTCTCCCTCTCTGCCTCTCTCCCTTCCCCTCTCTCTAAAATAATAAATAAAATCTTAAAAAAAAAAAGTTAATTGAAAGTGTATCGGTTTCTAATGGATTCTTGTCCTTAGACATTGATCTGTGGAACAAATTGCCAATAATATAAACATTATTTGAAAAAGAATCAACTATAAGAGGTCTATCATATATATTTAAGAAATCCAAGTACTTTGCCAGAGTCAGCCAAAATTTGAGCTGGTTGCTTATTTGTATTATTATTTTGACTTCTTTTCTAAAGGTAGTATATTCAAGGTCAAATTACAAATTAAAATAGTATATTGTTTGTAGCAAAAATTAATAATGTTGCATGACTGTATAGCTAAATTCTTTAATTGAAATTTTACAAGGACTTTTGAATTCTGGTTTCTGACTTTTTTCAAGTGGCTTCTTATTACATTGATTTTAATGACATTTACATATTAAGATATTAATACTCAGTTTTCTTAATTATGAAAGAAGTAAAATATAATAATACATAACTTCATATAAACTGAACATTATACATTTTGAAGGAATTCTAGAGGCTCAGGAATATTTCCAAGGGATAAAAATAGGTAAGTAAGACTGTAAGTTTATTGTTTTCTTCACTTTCAAATAACCCTTATGATTTTGAAACTAAAATTTAAAAGGTATCCTTTGGGTAATAAGATCTGATAAGACCAGTATCTACCGCATAGATAGTAAAATGCTTTCGAAGCTCTCTCTGAGAAACAGAATTCTAATAAAATAGGGGATATGATGTAAGTCATTATAGACAGTATGTGCAGAGAAAACACTATTGTAGAAAAGAGTTAGAAGGTGCAGATTATTTCCTACAGTCCTGTTCAGGGTGAAGGGCATTGATTCTAATGACTAACCCTAGGTGTCTAGACAGAAATACCCCTGCAGGGAAGAAGAATAACATCTCAAGATATGTTAATTTGATGTAAATCTCTCTTTCACATGCTGAATTCCCTCTTTATGGTTCACTCAGCAGGGTTTGGGTTTGTTATTTGGTCTCTGGAGTGCTCTGCCCTACAGGAAAGGAGGCACGATTTATCTTCCATGATAAATTAATAGCCACCATCTGATCTACAAATCACTGTCCTGTGTGCTTGGTTGGGCTAAATAATTTTTCACTCTCATAATTGTAGTAAAGTAATAAACCTGATGCCTAAACCTGAGACTAAAGGGACTCCCTACTAAAACTCATAAATATATAGGAAACCCTTCAAGAGCAGTCTGTTGGTCTGGATGTCTTTTCATCTATTCCATATCAACTTGAATTAACTAAATTTTAAGGAATCTTCTAAACATTATTGGTGGCAGCTACATAAAGTTTTACCTCAATATGCAAAAGCTTATACGTTTACAGAGCTATTTCATTTACTAAGGACAATGGTAATAATTAATGCTGAAATGTTGACTTCATTTGGGTATTCAGTAATATTGTTTGACAAATACTTGGACCAACTGAAAGAAAGAGAAGGTGGACCTATGACTCCATATACAAATATACCTTGAAAAGTGAGTAATTTGCTTTTCCTCCTCATTAACAAGTCTGACTTCCATGTGAAAGATAATGATGCTCAGTGTTCAATTTAAACCTAAAAACCTGTTCTTTCCCCTAAGTATCAAGCCAAAATAAGATGTACTTTCCCAATTCCCACTGTTGCTAAATATCTTGCTCAATACTTAATAGTTTGAGGTTTAGGGGTTTTTATGTCTGGCATTAGGCACTGGTGCAAGTGACTCCGACATAGTCCACCCACATGTAACCCAGGGCATGGTGAGCCCGATTCTGCCCTCTCAGGAGGTATTCTGAGAGCAATTCAGACCATTGGGAAGGACATTGACTCTTCTCAGCCACTCCTAATGGCATAGCCATGAAGTGTAGTAAATCATAGCCAAATAATTTGAACCTGTACTTAAAATTTGAGGGAAGACTTTAACCAGAGCTCATTTTGTGTTCATCTTCATGGTAACTTCATGCTCAATGATATTAATGACCCAGTCTCATTTTATCTTATTGGGTAGAATAGTATACTGATGTGTCAAAAATATTTCATTATTTCCACTATATTATAAATTGTATTATTGATTCCTGAGTACTGAGAATCAGAATTTTTCAATCCAAGGAAGCTAAGATGATTTAGCTCAGCCTCCTTATTTTAGGTGCTCCTAGAAATTAATTAACTTTCCCAAAGATACAGAGTAATAACTGATAGTACCAGGACTGAAATCCAGGCCTTGTAAATGCCAATGCCAGACATAACGGAAAAATATGTTGAGCTAGGTAATATTCCAGACCTTTGGTGTGAAAGTGAGTAAAATATTTTTCCCTCCTTCAGAAAGCTGATGGTCTAAAAAGAGAGGCAGCTAAATAAATAAATTAGGACTTTTAGACTTTATAGATACCCTGATTGAAGTATAAAGAAGAGAAAATGGGAGCGCAAAAAGAAGTCATCTAATATTCTGGTTGGTGATCAGAACATGCTTAATAGAGAATGAGTCTTAAGGATATTGAAAGAAAGACCCGCTGGGCATTCCACATCAAGGGAAGAATATTTAATTCTGGCCTCTGACATGAAGACATTGTGCAGATGTTACCAGAAATATGAGTGTAGCGGAAAGAATGTTTTCTTATTTGCCCCGTGCAGAAAAAAAAAAAAAATGTGGCATCTTCTTACTGGCAGATACTTAGCAGGCTCAATTACCGAGACTCATGGGACAGTGAAATTTAGGCAGCGTCAGCAGTATTTCTCTACTGCACAGGGTGTGTGTGTGCGTGTGTGTGTGTGTGAATGCCATAACTGCCATCTTTCATGGCAATAGGTTGAAATGACTACATTTGGGAATAAGTGAGTTAAGGAAGCTAGAAGATATGGAGGTAATCATATAAGTAGTATGAAGTTCACTCAAGAACAAAATGGTCTTACAGAAGGAAGTCCTCTCAGAAGAGAAGCAGCTCACACTTTTTGACAATATTATAAGGGGTTTGGTTTGCTGATTCTTACAATTTTTTTCTTGGTAAATATATTACAATGGCAGATATGAAACTTAAACATAAGTTAGAATAGGAAGAAAAGTACAAAAGCAATAACTGCTGAAAGTAGGTTAGGTGGTAACATAAAAATATTTAAGAGTGTAGTATGACCAACGTCAGTTTGTTTTCATTGGTCTATACTACCTTTTGCTAAATGTATTTTTTTTCTTTTGTATGTTTGCCCATTTATATTGCAAAGTATAAGTCAATATGAATACCTTTTGTGAAGCTGCACTCGAGTTCTTTATGGTGTGTGTGTGCACATATGAAACATGCAAATATTTAAGTACACTTTTTCAGTTCTCCTTGGTTTCTGAATAATATATGATATCAGAGTCAAAGAGGTGATTGGGCTCCTCTTTTTACCTGCACAGGTCTGACTTCTTTTAGAGGTGTAGGTTGTTTTTGTTTTGTTTTTTTTTTGGTGGTGGATTAAAAGGGAAGGTATATGTTAGAGGTGTAGGTTTGATGAGAGCTAGAATAGTCAGTAGACTGTGTTTGATCTCATTTTGTCATTACAACAGGACTCAGATCCTTATTCTTATTTCAAATTTGACAGGTAAGAAAATTCAGGCTAAGGGAGCTTACATGAGTTGTATAAGATCAAATAGACTGTTAGAAACTCAAAGATCTGTCCAACTGCTGAGTTAACTTCTGTTTACTATGTTCTACCTCATTGCAGAAAGTCTGAAATGAACAGGAGTAAATTCTGTGGAGAAAAACCAATTGAGCAAGGTACTTAGGAAAATTCGTAGGAGGGATGACCAGGGTACAGAGAATCTCAGAAGAAACCTGAGCAGCTTTCTTCAAATATTGAAAGGATTACCAGGCCAAAGGAGTTATAATGATTGCTTCTCAGAATTCCTAGTGGTAGAATATGAAACAGTATGTATGTGTAAGTTGCAAGGAAACATCATTATATAAAAGAATTTTCCATGGAGATAAAGATATATTGCACTTGCCTTGGAGCTAATCAGTTTTCTGTCTTGGGCATCATAATCAGTCATACATAGCATAACCATTTGAGGGTCTGTTACCAAAATACAATCAAATCTAAAACTTTTACTTAATTAATTTGCCTTTTAAAAAGTTCTGGCTGTCAGTTGAGTAAATTGTATAATTAAGATTAAGTATCAAGACAGTGATGGAGTGATTTTCCAAATAAACAACTGAAGGCTGACCTTTTAGATTATAGCCATGCTGGGTTTCTGCTAGGTCATTTCAATTTACACATATAACATGGCTGGAACTAACTTAAAAAAAAAATAAAATCTCATATTTCCTCAAACTGAGGTTTAGAAAACATTCTTTATTATTTATAGGTTATTCTGACTTGATCTAACTAAAGTGAAGAAGTGTTTCTAAATGTGAATATGTTTTGCTACCATTAGCCTATTGTTTTATAAAAGACATGTTCTTAGAAAACTTTGGGTTTCCAAATTATGGTATCATATATGGCTTTAGGTCAATCTTTCAAAGTAAACGTACTTTAACTCAGCACAAGGATGACTAAATTATGGTCGTAAAAAGGATTGAGGGTTTGTAAATAAAAATACACACCAATATAGAATTTTAAATCATCCCATATTTGTACTCATCTGTATTTGTACTCAAATGAGTGAGCAAATGGAAACTTACTTGCTCAATAACCTTGTACTTTTCACTTCACACCTCTGGTCTCCCAGAAGGAATTGAACCAGAAATTTCTCAAGTTGTCCCCTAGGTGTAAATGGGTACGAATATAACATTTGGTCAAATGTAATTAAAATAGGAAGTGTTTTTAAAATAATATGTGGTTTGCAACTCAAATCCTCTGAACAAGTCAGGATGTTTGAGCCCCCAATTTTACTTATCATCCACCTCTGTGCAGACAATTTCCAGATCTCCTTCTTCTGCCCTGACCTTTTATTTTCTCCCATCACAGATTACTTTCTGTTTATGGAACATCTTTACTTAGATGTTCTGCCATCACCTAAATTTAAACATAGAAAAAGTGGAGAGGAGACTCAAGGTCTCCCCTTAGACTATCTATTCTGTTTCCTGGGCATCCTTATGGCTAGGCAGAGACTCTGGGCTTCTCCTGCCCATTCCCACTCACTTACCCTTCCAGACTGCTCCCAGGTTCTGCTGGTACCTGCTCAGTGTTTTTACACATTCCCACAGTCTCAGCCAGATCCATACTCTATACAACCAGATTATTTTAAGGGTCCCCTGGTGAGCCTTTCTGCCTGTATTCTTTCCTTATTTTTATGCATACTGTGATGAAACATAGAATTCTCATATTAGAATGCCTTTTGAACAATAAAACAAACTCTTTCCTAACTTGAATAATTTAGCATCTGGTATGCGCCTTTAAGGTAATATTTATTTTATGTGTAAATTTCAAACATAAGTGTTTTCTTATGTAACTTCTGTCCCTTGATCAGGAGTTGGTTTAGAATTTGAATTAGGTCATTTTCTCTCTTTTTTTCCCTACATATTTTATTGAATGTCTATGGGTATAAGATGCTCTATGAAGTACTCTGACAGCTACAAGTATACATGACATATGGCTCTTATCCTTGGAAAGAGTGCTCCCACTTTCTAGAGTAAAGGAAACTTAATTTAGTTCAATACATTTAGGTATTGGGCTTAAGTAATGACATAAATTATCTCATGTAATTTTTTTTTGTAGCAAATGGTAAATTTTATTTTTTATGGCTAAGTAATATTCCATGGTAATATAGTCCATATCTTCTTTCTTTCTTTTAATTTAATTTTATTGTTGTTGTATTACATCCATCCCCTTTTCACTCCCCTCTGTTCCCTTCCCCATCCACCCACTCCCCCAGAAAATCAATCCCACTTGTTGTCCATGGTTCTTCCATACTAGGTTCTTGACTAAACTGCTCCCCATTTTTGCCTCTTCCCCTCCCCTCCCCCCACCCCCTTCCCCCTGCCCAATGAAGGTCTATTCACTGTATTCATGTATCTGGTTCTGTTTTGCTTGTTGTTTGTTTTGTTCATTATTGTCCTGTAATGGGTGAGATCATATGGTATTTGTCTTTCACTGACTGGCTTATTTCACTAAGCATAATACTTTCTAGTTCCATCCATGTTGTTGCAAAGGGTAAGAGTTCCTTCTTTCTTTCTGCTGTGTAATATTTCATTGTGTAAATGTACCAAAGTTTTTTGATCTGATCATCCACTGATGAGCACTTAGGCTGTTTCCAGCACTTGTCTATTGTAAATAGTGCTGCAATAAATATAGGGGTACATAGGTTCTTCTGAATGGGTGTTTCAGGGTTCTTAAGGTATGGTCCTAGTAGTGGAATTACTGGATCAAAAGGTAGTTCCATTTTTAATTTTTTAAGGAAACTCCATACTGTTTTCCATAGTGGCTGCAACAGCCTGCATTCCCTCCAATAGTGTACCATGGTTCCCTTTGCCCCGCATCCTTGCCAACACTTGTTATTTGTTGATTTGTTGATGACTGACATTCTAACAGGTATGAGGTGGTATCTTATTGTGGTTTTAATTTGCAAAGGAAATAAAAAAACAAATAAACACATGGGACTATATCAAATTGAAAAGTTTCTGTTCAGCTAAAGAAAACACCAGCAAAATTAAAAGGGAACCAACTGTATGGGGAAACATATTTGCCAATGATACCTCAGACAAGGATTTAATCTTCAAAATATATAAAGAACTAATGTAAATCAACACCAGGGAGACAGACAGCCCAATTAAAAAATGGGCAAAGGACTTGAACAGACAACTCACTGAGGAAAACATACAAAGGGCCCAAAGGCATATGAAAGAACGCTCAACATCACTAGCCATCAGAAAGTTGCAAATCATATAAGTCTTTAAGACATTTTTTTCCCAGTTTTATTGAGATATAATTGACTTATAAAGTTATCTAAGTTTAAGATGTGTGACATGATGATTTGACATGCATATATATTGCAGAAATGATTACCACAAATAAGGTTAGTTGACACATTTATCACCTCACATAGTTACAATATTTTTTTGTGGCTAGAACTTTTAAGATCTGTCTTAGCAACTTTCAGATATACAATACAGTATTGTTAATGATAACATTTTTGAAAACTTTGCAATAATGAAACTTTTTCCCCATTTTGCGGATGAAGATAATAAGGTTAGAAGAGATTAAGTAGTTTACCCAAAGTCTGTGTAACTCTGAAGTTGTAGTCCTTAGTTGTACTGGCCTATACTGGAATGTAATGGTGCCTAACCTTTCGGCATTAATTATTATAACAGTTTAGCAATTTTCTAGTTCAAGTGATTGATATGTATTTAGACTTTCTTCTTTTTTTAATAACTAAGTAGTACTGTGCTTGATGACATAAAAAGTTTATTATTTAGATCATAAACTTTTAAAAAATATATATTTTAAAGATTTTATTCATCATTTTTAGAGAGAAGGGCAGGGAGGGAGAAAGAAAAGGAGAGAAACATCCAAGTGTGGTTGCCTTTCACCTGCCTCCAGCTACAGACCTGGCTGGAGACCTGGCTTGCAACCTGGTTATATGCCCTGGCTGGTGAATCGAACCAGTGACCTTTGGGTTCACAGGCCAGCACCTTATCTACTGAGCCACCAGCCAGGGCCTAGATCATAAACTTTTTGAAAGTATTGTAAGCAATACTCCATGGTCAGTGCAGAAGACACCCTATACATGTGAATAATTCATTAAAAAATGTACATTTTGTTACTTAAATATCAAATTCTGCTTTTTGAAAAAGATACGGCATATAACCCTTCTCTCATGTTAATTTTATTTTTTAATCCCAGCCTTCTGTGAACCTTGTTAGGATTATTTTAGGATCCCTATTTTCAGCTAAATAAAACTCACATATTTTTCCTCCAAGACCACACACCACATAAAATGGATTTGTGACTGGAGTGGTTTTTGTCAATAAACTTCAGAAAAACACATCAGATAATTTGTGATAACCATGGCCTAAAATCCTTTTTCTGGTTGAGATTTATGTAAATTGTAAAGATAAACAGATGGGTTTTTTTTTCATGCCTGCCAATTCACTGCCTTTCAAGTTTACTATAATAAATACAGTGTATGGCAAAACTTTTTCAGTTTTCTTATTTAGAATAAAATCACTGCCCCTCTACTATGAACTTAATTTGTGAGAAACTAACATTTAAAAATTTTATAGAGAAAAGATCAAATTATTTTTAATAACTAGCTTAAATGTTTGTATGTGGTTAACCAATCTTTGTCAGGAAATACCATTGGAATTATTTAAAATGGAAGTAAAGCCCTGGCTGGTGAAACAGTGGATAAGGCACCGGCCTGTGAACCCAAAGGTCTCTGGTTCGATTCTCCACCCAGGGCACATAACCAGGTTGCAAGCCAGGTCTCCAGCCAGGTCCATAGCTGGAGGCAGGTGAAAGGCAACTATGCATTGATGTCTCTGCCTCTCTCCCTACTCTCTCTCTAAAAATAATAGATAAAATCTTTAAAAATATATTAAAATGGAAGTAAGAAGCCTGCCTCCTCAGTAAAGTTGAATAAAGATAGAAACAACAAAAAAGATGAAGATAATAACAGGAAAAAATGGAGGAGGAGAAGAGAAGGAGGGGAAAGGAAAAGAAGTAACAATAAAGCTGAAAACTGGGTCTCCTGTAGATTATTGACAGAAGTTTCTATGATCTCTCAGTCCCTTGTTCCTGCATTGTGAAACACCTGTGTTTCCTTCTTCCCTTGGCTTAGATAGCAGTGTAATGGCTAAAGTGTTAGGTACATATCAAGCTTTTACAGTAACTGCATGAAGTATGGATTTTGAGGCCAAATTCCATGTAGTATGGGATTTTCCTAACGCCAGAGAGGGCTAATCATCTAGTTCTGACAGGTCGAGGCATGCTAGAGGAGCTCCCTCCGCAGGTCCTGCCGAGCCTGGTGTCTGGAAAACAGAACTTCAGTCTCCAGTCCTTTGCTTTTCAGAAACACTTCATTCAACTGATGTTTTTTAAGCCCACGATAAAGAGATACCTGCCTGTCCACTTTGTGTCTGCTTTAGCCCATCTGCTATCATCTACCATGCCTGATAATTTATTGCTTCTGTAGTTTGTCAATTGAAAGTGCTCACAGAGACAAAATCTGCAATAATGTTTTTAGCATGTTTAATAGAGTCTGGTTAAGTAAACATTCTCAACCAAAGCAGCAAAAGAGAGCTTAAAATAAACAGAGCTACCGTGCCAAGTTCATAATTACTTACACATTTAGCACTCTGCCCATCTTCTAAGCATTCCATTAAAACCAGATCTGTATACTTAATATAATTGTCTTGAAACCATACTACAGGCAGTTTACATACTTGAATTTTTATTTAATTCTCTTCTCGTTCAGCTTTTTAAAGATTGGAATTTGTTTCACAAAACTTATTTCAAGGCAACTGGTAACAACTCAATGATTGGTTCTTCCGGAGTGTGCCATTCCTTGAGGAGGCAGCCTCTCATTCAGACACTCCAAATCAAGTATTCTTTGGGAGAGTATGACAAGTTTCATGTTCCGAATTAGAAGAATAATATGGTTAGTTTCTTAACAGGTTAGTTAAAATAACAACCAAAAGCATAAGTTTTTATTTAAACAATATATAATAGCAATGTATAACATTGACTCTCAGTTTCTGGCCTGCAAAATAATGGTGGTGATGATCAATGTAACTGCATTGAAAGATAATTTTTAGAATTAGATATGCTAGTCATAAAATTGATTTTTAATGTTCAATAAGTATTAGTCATTGTTAATTGTTCAAAGATACTAGATATAATCTCCCATTTTATATTTCCATCATTGTTCATATTCATGCAAATAAGTTGTTGATTTTTAAATATCTGTCCTATATGTGTCTAGGAATTTATATTCTTTTGTAATCTACAGTGGTTTGGTTTTGTCCCAGTATGAGTGCTTTAAACCAAGACATTGTTGAAGGAATGGATTCTGGACATAAAATGAGCTCAGAATCAGAGATGTCCTCATGTGTCAGTGTTGAATTCTGTCTAACCATATGATTAGTGTACTCCAAAAAGGAAGTAAGTGGTGTGACTGACATATGTACATCTACAGATGATAAATGAAGATGAACTTCAAATACCCAGGAGATGAGAGTATAAATAGACCCTCAGAGGTTGCTGAAATTGGTAGCAAAGAAGAGAAATGTAGGCCTAAATAATGATCTTCCATATAAGCACAAGAGTGTTTTAATAATATGAGACCCAAAAAGAGGAAAGAGCCAAGCTAACCAACAGTACAAATGGAAAATGCAGCTTGCTAAGGGCGCCAAAGCCCAAAGAACATAGAATTCTGTAATGATAAATGCAATCTAAATTTCTCATTTCTTAATGTAATGACAAATTGAGGAAAGTATAGTCTAGCATAGTGTTGAGATGATGTCTTCAGTGTGAGATTCAGCACTGGTATGAGCCATGTGACCTTCTGCTTCTGTGAAATAAAAAGAATCATATAACATATCTCATAGGGTTCTTTTGAGGGTAAGTCTAGGAGTAGATTAATTCCATGAGATCAGAAATAGTGGTTTGCTCCCAATGGTGTTTCTATTGCCTAGCATGATGTAGTAAGCAGTGAATCAAATATTTTGAAAGAATGTTGAATTATAGGATTGTTTTGAAGGTTAGATAATATATGAGGTCTGTCCTGAAAGTATTGAGCCAATGTAAATATAATTAAAACAATGGACTATACATTCGGGACAGGCCTGTATATAAGAAACTACCTTATGCTTTTATTTGTTTACTTGATTATTACCCACCTCCCTTCCTAGAACCTTGACATTCAAATGTGGTTTTAGCCACTTCATAGCACTACCGGAAAGTTTGTTTAAATTGTAAAATTATGGCCCAGACCTAGACTTACCAAATTCGAATCAACTTACACTGTCCATGGATAATTCTTAAACACATTAAATTCTTAGAAACACTTGCATAGAACTTACCTGTCTTTAGTATGTCTGTCTATGAACTGTTATTGGCTAAATGACTGCAAGTTATTTAGCAAATTTAGAATCCTTAATGCATGTACATCAATAATTTTTTGAGAGCTTTAATGAAGTCTAATTTACATAACCACAGAATTTACCCATTTTAAGCATATAATCCAATGGTTTAGTAAATTTACAGAGTTGTGCAAGCAGAAAAACATTTCCTATTACAAAGAGCTCCCTTGTGCCCATCTTTAGTCATTCTTATTTTTATCCCAACTCTAAACCTAACCATTATACTAATATTATGTTAATATCTACCTGCTGTTCCCCATTTTAGGTAGAGAATAACTAAAGAACAAACAGATATATCTCTTACACTTACACTGCAGTAAATAAGTAATTCTTGAGTCTCACTGTAGTTTAACTTGGCATTAACCACATCTGAATGGATTTGCTAAACAACTAAGTGTTCCAATGTGATTCAAGTGGACTGTTTACCACTTTCAGGGAACAAAACATTTTCAAATAGTTTATTTTCTAAAGTTACTGGGAACACATTTACAAGCAAACATTATCAGTCTAACAAAAACAGAAGCCACAAGAGTTTAGTCTTCTTCTTTAATACGCAAATTACAAATCATTGCCATCTAATCAGGGCCTGTGGTAGGCCAGCCTACAGCCTTTAACTTCAGTTGCTATTTCAATTTTTGTATTATTATTATTTTTTAGTAGTTCATGTTAACCGAGACTGCCTTTCTTCAGGAAAAGTCTCATTTTTTTTTTTTTTTTTTTTTGTTGGACTTATCTACTGAATTCAGGTTCTTAGGATTCCCGGACTGTGCTAGCAGGCTGATAAATGATCTCATTGGCCCCAGTCATTCTGGACTTATCCCCAGTATGCTCCTCTCCCAAACCCAGCAGGAGGTATTTCAGATCCTCTGCTCTGAAATCTTACATGATTTCAAATTGCCCACATGATGAAGTCTACATTTCCTATTACACAGTTAGTTCAGCCTTTTTTTCCCGTCTCACTGCTTGGTTCTCTCACATTCCCACCCATCCTATTAGACATGCTACACTTTTCATTGTTCTCAATACTTGCCCAAAATATCTCACATTCACCCCATCTTTGCTAAGGCTATTCCCTTCCTTTGGAATTGCTGTCTCTTTTTATCCTTTCTTAGGTATTGAAATCTTATCATTTAGACAACAGCAAATGCTTCTAGAACCCCTTCTCTAACATTCACCCCTTTTCACAATCAAAATTGCCTCTTTTCATTTGTATTCTGTTAACACTGTGTTTTTTAACTCAAATTTATTGTGTAGAAGGATGAGGATAATGCCAGTTAATTATGGATTTCTACCACCATTGGTTGGAGCTTAATAAAGACTGTATAAATTCATGAATGGATAAGGGACTCTTTGAAATCCTGCCTTTGAAGATTATTGGACCTGGAATAGCTCTGACATCTGGATGAGACATATACTTCCAACTCTCCGGTTGAGAGTACTTTGTACTTTTTTGTATATGTTCCTTTTGTAGAAAGGTATCTATTGAAACTTTTAAACTTCCTGTTTGAGATAAGGGAAAACATTAACAAAAGATTTTTGTGGACTCGGTCCTAGAGGACTGGCTTAGGATGGAAGTTAATATCCTGTCTCATCCATTTAAAATCAAAGTCTAATAGCTAAAAGGAATTAAAAGATATTTTTTTCAGTCCACAAATTTTTCAGATGAGAAAAATATTGCCCATTATCATTATTTATGCATTTTCTTTTTCATCTTGCATGGTGGGGGTTTGGGTTGTTTCTAGTCCTTGACTCAATTATCTCCTTCTTAATAACCTAATTAAATATTGTTCCTGAAAATGTTCTTTCTCTGCACAGGATTTTTAAAACCACGAAACTATTTCTTAAGGCAGGTCTGGTTTCCTGGAGAGGAGCTCACCACTTCAACACACTTGCAATAGAATGTTCCTTCCTTAACATTTATTTGCCACTTGGTGGTCATTAGGCTTTGTGTTTAATGAAAAAGAATTATGTAGCAAATGAAAGGTCTGATATTTACTTCTGGCTATGTTCCTTCACTATGTATCAACTCTGTGCTTTGGGAATCAAAAAAGAATACCTCAATTTCGCCTACATCCCCATCAACTGGGCAATAATCCTAACCACTATTTAATAAAGTTCAATGCTTTAAAAGTATTTTAATAAAAATGGAGAGGGGGGAAACTATTCCACATAAATGTAAAATATAAATATTTATTAAATTGTTTTTTTAAACAAATCAAGACATTATTGTTTTCATAAAACCTTTCTTTATAAGGCCAAGAATTATAAATTATAAACTGGAAGGAATAACTACAGAAATAAATGCTTAAGGAAAAAGTAGAATTAAAGCAGGAGATTCTATAAAACACATAAAGAATAAGATAGAACAATTCTCTCATATTGTCCTGATGATCTTAATTATTTGTTCAAATGAACCAAGGTATTATTTATATACTTTTATTTTATTTTATTTTATTTTATTTTTATTTTTCAATGTATGGTTGCCTTTCACCTGCCTCCAGCTATGGACTTGACTGGAGACCTGGCTTGTAACCTGGGTATGTGCCCTGACTGGGGAACCGAACCAGCGACCTTTGGATTCCCAGGCCAGCATCAATCCACTGAGCCACCAACCAGAGCTTATTTATATACTTTTACATAGAGAACTATTATTAACAGCATTATGAGATGCTTGATACCTATTAAACACTTTATTTAAAGTCTGATAGGTAGGTTAAGCACTCCACTCATGCAGGCAGAGTATGCTTTCTTTAGATGCTGTATTACAAAAACTTAGCAGAATAAATAATTCTGGTTGTCTCATCTGACTTCAATGATAGCATTATTATAGAGTGGGCATACTCCCAAAACTAAATTATTTAGCATATGTTTAAATTATATCTTACTATAATGTCTCTGGAGAAAAGTGAAATTAATTTCTATTTTTAAAGAATTTCATAGTTATTATTTTAATTGCATAACCTTATTGTAAATATTTTTTAAAAACACAAAAACACCTTTACTTCTGTTACATAGTAAAACACTTTTCAGTTTTATTGTTACTATCATTCACCATGCTATTTGAGAGGTACCAGAATTTTTCTCATGCCAACATCTATGTTCAGTTGACTTACCACAGTTGGCTGAAATATGGAGCAGTACCATTACTCTTGTAATTAAAATGTTGGTTGCAAGGAATCTTATTCTAAGATGAAAATTTATCATGAGATAAGTGTGTATAATTGCGTTCAAGTAACTTAAACTACATCACTCTCAAAGACTGGTTTCTCAAATAATCTGGTCTTTGAATTTCTTGAATTATATTTTCAGTGCCGAGCATGATGCTTAGAGATAGAAACTAAAAAAAGGTGAGGGGGACAAAGCAATCACCCTGAAGATCTGATATTGAGGTAGATAAAAAAGTCAAGGGGATTCTTGGGAAAGTATGTGGAGAGAATTGAAAAATCTATAACTGGGGATGTGTGAGGGCAAGAAAGACATCACAGAGACTGTAGATTCTTGCTAAGAGCAAAGGGTGTTGGTAGTTGTAACAGGAGGACATTTCTGGCAGAGGGCATGTGGCCTGTGACACGCTCTGGAGGCCCAGGCGAGCATGCTATGTAAAGAAAGCCACAAGGCACTGAGCATCGCCAGAATACAGCTGGATTCATTGTGGCCTAAGTCATGTTGTTTCCTGGATCTGCCTCAGTCACCAAACCGGTCAGCAATTTATTGATTTTGTTTATTTACTATCTTTTGAAACCAGTCAGGAATTTAAACACTACAAAATTCTTCCCCACATGTGCTTTGTGGCAACAAATGGGCAATGCAACAAGTGACTTGTAACCAGAATTTATGTTTTCCTAAGGTGATTTATTTAGACACAGTCTTGTTTTATACCTATATTTTCTATTAATAACCAAAATCACTGACCAAATACTAATGTGCTAAACACATACACACTCACTCTACCTTATTTCTCAGAGGGGAAGACAAAGATGCCTGTGATGCAAGAACTGCTATTATTCCTACTTTCCCAGCGTGGAGACTGGAGTTTCTAGAGGGTAAATGACACCAAGGTTAGACAGCTAAGTAGGACAGAGCCAAGCAAGACTTCAACCCAAAATATTTGACTTATGACTTATGAGCCCAAGACATTTTGTCTTCCATACCCTGCCTCTTCTAAAAACACCTGCTGCCACAAGGTTCATCAGAGGGGACCTCAAGGAGAATAGATGATTTTAGTTCACCAAATAATAACAGACCATATTAATTTCATATTGCTGTTGTAACAAGTCATGTCAAACTTAGTTAGGATTTTGGTTGTCTGGTTCCTTCGGGAGGTCCTGAGGGTAGGACCCACATTCTTGCCTTTTGTAGGCTCTACAGGCAGCCCGCATTCCTTGGCCTGCGGACCACTTCTTATCACTCCAGCCTTTGCTTCTGCGGTCACAGGTTTTCCTACTGACACAGATGCCCCTTCTTCCCTCTTCTAAGCACCCTGTGACTCTGCTGGGCCCACCCTGGTAATCCAGCATAACTTCTCCATTCCAGATCCTTAATCTAATCACGTTTGCAAAGCCCATTTCATCACGTAAGGTAACATGTTCGTAGCTCCTGAGATTTAGGGTGTGAACATTTTGGGGAGGCCATCATTTAGCTTAACATATAAAGGCTGATATAAACTAGGAATCATAATTATGTTTATATTTTAGGTAAGGAAGATTGAATAGGCATGCATGCTGCTTTCAGAGAGCTCAGCCTAGTGGGATGCAGGCATATTAACCCAGTACGACAATAAAATGGGTCACTCTGCAGAGTGCAGAGTGAGTACTTAGCCGTTAGCCTGAGGATGTTACAGGGACAGGCATACAGAATTCTCCTGTAGTTGAAATATCATTCGGGCCCACCCAGGGGCCATTGTCTCAAATTAATATTCCATCGAGAAAATAGGAAACTTAATGTTAACGTGTTCTTACATCTACGATTTTTGTGAAATTCTCAAAATGTTCAGTATTACCTGAGGAGTCCAAACGCTTTTAAGGATTTGTTTTTGGATACTGAAGTTAAAAGTTTTAAGTAACAACAAAAGACAAATTCCTTGAGTGCATTTCGGAAGTAAGATTCTAACCAAGGAGCTGATTTGTACGTATGTGACCACCTCGTCTGTTACGTAAAATGAACACGCTAACCCACTGAGCAAGGATTTTTATCCTGAGAAATGAAATGCAACCCAGTTATTGACCCAGGTATGTGAAAACTTTTTAAAAGTTACCTCTCTATTGCTTTTCCCTTTATTCTCTGAGTGTCCTAAAATGACAGATACGTGAAGGCCTACATTTCTGAAATGGTATGAGCCTATAGAAAACATATTGATGCTATAAAACAAGCCTTAGGAATTTCTCCCCATCAAGAAGAAAGCCATCCAAAACCCAACTAGCTGCTGGGAATCCAGCAGAGTTGTTTCTTCCTGCTCCCCTACAATTCGGCAGTGGGCTTTCCTACTCCCTCTAAGCTCCCATTGGCTTTGAGGAGAAAAAACAAATAATTAACCCTGAAGTAAAGAGCATTTCACTGCAGACTCTGCCTGCTGGGCTGGCAAACATTTCTAAGAAAGAGAGCTCCTTGAGAGTGTCTAACTCAGTGTCATTATTGATTAGTGACACCCATTCTCTCAGAAAAGCCTTTGGGAACTTAAGCTTCAAGGGGGCTTGATAATTAGAGGTGAAGTTTTCAGTTGCTTTTTTGTCCAAATTTGTTAACTGAACTGTTAAGTGATGAGGTGCTGATGAGAGAGCCGCCCTGGGAAGTCCTGGTTTCCCTCGCTGCAGTGCCAGCCCTGCCTTCCGTGGGCCTCGCCCTGCTCCTTCTTCCTCTAAGTGATTCTTCCCCCATCTCTCTCTTGTCCATGGAAGGGATTCCATGTCATCCCGCTTGAAGTTGACACATGTGATCATCTGGTAGTTAGAGTGATACATAGCCAGTTATCCCAAACTTACCTGGTTATCCAGTCTCTTAAGTAGCTTTCATGCTAGCTTTTTACCTTTCTTTTGATTTTGTTTTTAAACTCTCAGATCATGTTATATGGCATGATACTTAGGGTTTAAAATGGCAAAATTCTATCATAGTAGTTTTTTAGTATATCAGGAAATAAATTCAAATTTTCAAAGGGCACGAAAGGCAATATTGAATTAATAGTTCTTCTTTCACTTAACCTGAGGGTTTAGGGAACGGCACTTGATATGAGGAGTGCTTTATACCATGCCTCTGTGTGGGTTGGGAATTTTGCCAAATTGGTTAAAAGAATGAGCTAAGAGGTCAAAATAACAGGTGTGATTCTTATAAAATTACTACTGGTAACTTTAGCCACGGCTGTCCCCAATTACTGTCAAAATGTGTGCCCTTGCTTATAAAAGCACCTGGCAAGTGTGTGATTGTTCTTACTCAAGATCAGCAGTAGGAAAAGCAACACGAAGCAACTGCCAATGCCACCACAAAAAAAAAAAAAAAAAAACAGTGAAAGAGACTTGACTCAGACACTATGACATCATTAAAAAGAGTGTGGAGGATAATCAGAGATGGAGGGCCTGAAGATGGAACCCTGGGAAAAGTTTTCTCTGACAGAGCAACAGCACCATTTTGTTTGTTTTAGCTTTGATTGGCTCTCAGTTATACTTTGCAAAGTCTGTTGTGACATTAAAAAGTCTCATGGAAGTTACGCCTGTTTCCAGCATGGCAGGCCCTAGACCCTCTATGTTCCTTGTGATCTCTCAAGGCCCACGGCATGGGCTAGACCCATAAGACATGTTCCACACACACTAATGAATTCATGGATTTTGAGATATTGAACCCCCATTCAACTCACTATATCCTGTTTTTTTGTTTTGTTTTGTTTTAATCTGAATCAGGAAAAGAGAATGTATAGAAAGCAGAGTTTGGAACCCACTTTCATTTTCCATATTAGAAGTCTTACGTAGAGTATGGGAAAAGTTGAATTTGATTTTAATTTTTAAAAATACGGGGTGTCCTATTTGTCAATGCAAAATATTTCCTCTGGTTTTCCACATACTCCATGCAGCACCCCGTAGGTGAACTCTTGCTTGGTGACATAGTTCCTATATGGAAAAGGGTGGCATTTGTTACTCTTGTTAAGCTTCTTAATAGCTTAGGGTCTTGGTGTAAAAGAGAGAAGGCTTGTCGTTTGTTATTGTTCTGCTCTTTTTTTCTCTCCTCTTTTGCGTGTTGTGTTTATTTTAAGGACAAGGACAAAATGTTGGGATTTGGTAAAAGATCTCAAAAATAGAAAGCATATGCTGTACAAACAAATCCTGGGAGCAAAGCTTTGATGTATCCTCCCTCAAAGGCCACAGAATTGAAAAGAAGAGCAAAAGCAGAGAAGAGGGGGGGAAAACCACCCACTTAACAGGCATGTTCTAGAAGTAGAGGGAGAGGGGTTCTCCGACTTGCCACCCCAAGATCACCTTTCTGTCACATTTACGATAAACTTTCATTAGTGCAAAACACTCACAGAATCTTGGGCTCCACTCGCTTTGCTTTAGAAGCAGATTAATCATCCCCTGAGGGCTCACCCCTCTGAGGAAGCTCTCCTAGGGACCAGGGTCGCCCTTTGGCTCTATTCTCCCACTGTACAGTACCTGAGACACATGGGCCACTGCAAGCAGACTTGCTACCTTGAATCTGGTGAAGCCAGAGCTTCAGGGTCCCCTCACTCGCACTTGCCCTTGTGTGTCATGGGAGTCGCTGGCCTTGGCCCGACTGCTCTGTGGGAAGGGGCCAGCTTGCAGCTAGAAAGTGCTTCTGTGTAAGCCCAGTCCCCCACTCCCAGAGAAGGAAACCTCCTCAGAATAACCACACGCATATCTAGTTGTACCTTTATAATTTTGTATTCTTTTTTTTTTCTTTTTAGAAGATTCCCAAATAGTCAAAGCTTCGGGACTCACACCCCTGGAGCCACTCCGGGTACCTGGGTAGCAGTGAGCATTTTGTGCTGAGAGTTGGAGAAACTTAACGCAACTTGTTCTGAAAGGATGCCCATGTTGCTTCCCGGATCAGTGATAGAAACCAACTCTTGGTTTATCATGGGAGAGCTAGGGAGCCATTTTGTCGTTCTTTGTCCTAACTTTATGATGGGAGTGGGTGAAAAATAACTGCCAGCAGCCTTGCATTCACATCCTTCCACATCCAAAAGGCAGGACACCTGGTTGGGGTGCTCTCAGGGTAGGCCTCTGATAGACTTGGCTTGAGACATGTGTCCAGGGAGTTAGTTTCTGGGACTAGAAGTCCCCAACAGAGCCACATAGAAAGGATAATGGAGATAAAGGATGTGGAGGGACAGTATGATGTTACCTACAAAAGCAAGTAAAATGTGCGGAGCCGACTCCTTGAATTTATTTTATTTTTTCATGTCTGTCTCTTTTGTAAAACTATGGCTTCTGTAAGAGTGATAATCTTTTTCATTTCTCTCATCCTCAGTGCCATCTATAATATCTTCTCTAATTGAGTTGTATGAATAAGCTAATAAATAAGCAAATAACTAGGAAAGTATCTAGATAGCATCCTCCCATAATAGCATATAACCATTATATTGTTAACTGAGCTTCAATTCCATACTAGAAATCAGATACCAAACATTATTCCCTTAATGTGATTTCCCAATGCATGGAAAGTTCTAAAAGTGGTCTTTCTAATGTGTCAGAGATATTTTATTTTGATATATGGCCAATCTGTGAATTATTATGACTTAATTTTGTTAAGTTCTTCATGGGGTGCTAAGAAATATTATGATTCCAAATAAAATAATTAATCCCTTAGCAGTAATTACGATATTCATGCATAACCAAGAATATACAAAGAATATTGTTTTATAGGATGGCTACGAATGGCTGCCTAATGTGTTTCAGCTGTGATTTGTGGCCAATGTGCCCTAGGGAAGCATTATGCTTAGGCCCTATGAAGTCTCAGGGGGAGAATAATGTGTCCATAATATTCAATTTCTTTTAAATTGTCCAAAAAGGTTTTTATAAACTAATGAGATTACTGTGGAAACATCCTCTTAGTCAGTCTTCTCAGAACTGTGATGTTAGCAAATTGGCATTCATATTATAATTAACGACTCCTGAATGGACTGTCTTAGTTAGAAATTACATTTGCTTGATTACATTTTGCTTAAGGTTCAGCAATCAAAATTTGACAAACCCTTAAATCTCTTTTACTAAAATCAAATTTTACCAAATTTTACCATTCTTGAAGGGATTTTTTTACTACATAAAATTCCATTCAATTTGTAGGTGTTTCCTTGGTCCAAATATACTTCGTTCAGGTCCAGCCTTTGGAAGAGTTAACTAAGATGCTAGATAACTATTGTTTTGTTGTTTTTTGTCCATAACATAATCTTTTGTTTAATTTACAAAGAGAGAAAGGTACTTAAAACCATTTTCTGCTATCTCTTAACTAGATTAAACACAAAGGAACAGTGAAAGAATGGTTACAAATACATTAACAAGTAACATTTATTCAGTACGTGGCAGGTAACGTTATATGTATGCCTTTGGTCAGATTCCCTGGGAAAAAGCACTGAGAGATTTTTGTGAACTTTTGGGAGCCTGCTCTTAGGAGTAACATCTGTAAAGGAGAGAGAGAAACTGGATTGGGTGAAGGGAGTAGTTAAATTGTGATGCAATTGAAGGAGAAAAGAAACTTGAGGCGGAATGGCTTTTGGCAGGTCCGGGTCTTTATATCTCACATTCACTAAGCTTTCCGGAGAGGAAGGGCATAATATTGGACAGGACAACCACCTTCAGCTAAAGGCAATTCTGAGAGGGGTGCTGCAGAGAGCCATCAAAAGCCAATTCTTCCTGCACCTGGAGGAATCAAGTCACACTTCATATCCACTATAATGTATTATCTCACTTCATCAGTGTGCCCATAAATGCTTACCAACTGGCTTCAAATAGGGGGAAGACAAGAGGCAGGCCTGATTGATAGTCTTCATCAACTTCCAGTGGTTAGGTACTCCCCCTGTGACCAATTTCAAGTTATCAACTGGACAGTGAACGCAAAATTAGGAAGAGGTATGCACAGTCAGCACACACAAGTAGAGCTGCCTCTGGGACATCCACTTTAATCATTAGCAAGCCTTTGGTAAAAGCAGTATTTCCATTTGTGAAATGAGAGAACAGAGAGAACATGTAAGAAAGGCAGTGGAGCCCTGGCTGGTAGCACAGTGGATAAGGCACCAGCCTGCAAACCTAAAAGTCGCTGGTTCGATTCCCAGCCAGCACACATAATCAGGTCTCCAGCCAGATCTGTATGGAGGCAGGTGAAAGGCAACTATACGTTGATGTCTCTCCCTCTCTGCCTCCCTCCCTACCCCTCTTTCTAAAAATAGTAAATAAAATCTTTAAAAATTAAAAAAAAACAAACAAACAATGGGAGTTGGAGCAGCAGATGAAATGGCTGCCCCAAAAGACATGGCTTAAAGAGCCCACATGGACTTAAAAATTAAGCAGACTCATCCCCCTGGGATTCAGCACCAGGGCAACCAGGGAAGAGCGCCAGGGAAGAGTGCCAGTCGCACAGGGCAAGTGCCGGGAAAACCTCCAGAAGCCAGAGAGCAACATTATCCCCTCTGTAAGCCCTCCCCGCCACAGAGACCCACAAAGTGATAAAGTGGGTTGCTGTACTCTGGCAACTGTCTAAGGCTGCCGCACGCACACAATTTACAAGTGCCTTTTCTACAATAGGCCATGCTACTAAGACAGGGAGTCAAAGCAACTCCACCTAATACATAGAAACAAACACAGGGAGGCTGCCAAAATGAGGAGACAAAAAATATGGCCCAAGTGAAAGAACAGAACAAAACCCCAGAAAAAGAACTGAATGGAATGGAGATTATCAACCTACCAGATGCATAGTTCAAAACACTGCTGATCAGAATGCTCAAAGAACTCTGAATGTGGCAACAAAATACAAAAGGTCCAGGAAGAAATGAAGTTTACACTAAGTGAAATAATGACAAATCTACAGGGAACCAGCAGTGAAGGGGATAAAGCTGGGATTCAAATCAAGGATTTGGACCATGAAGAAGAAATAAGCATTGAACCAGTACAGCATGAAGAAAAAAGAATTTTAGAAAATGAGGATAGTTTGGGTGCCTCTCTGATCTCCAAACATAACAACATCTGAATAACAGGGGTGCCAGAAGGGGAAGAGGAAGAGCAAGAAACTGAAAACTTATTTTCAAAAAATAATGAAAGAGTGCTTTCCTAATTTGGTGAAAGAAATAAACATACAAGTCCAGGAAGCACAAAGAATCCCAAACAAACAGGACCCAAAGAAGACCACACTAAAACACATCACAATTAAAATGCCAAACGTTAAAGAGAGAATCTTAAAAGCAGCAAGAGAAAAGAAGAGTTATCTATAAAAGGGTTCCTATAAAACTATCAGCTCATTTCTCAAAAGAAACTCTATAGGCAAGAAGTATTCAAAGAGATGAAAAGCAAGGACCTACAGCTTAGATGACTCTATCTAGCAAATCTATCATTTAGAATGGAAGGGCAGATAAAGTGATTCCCAGATAAAGTAAAGCTAAAGGAGTTTCATCACCAAATCCTTGTATGAAATGTTGAAGGGACTTATTTAAGAAAGCAAAGAATAAAAATACGCACATTAAAATGGCAAAAAATTCATAACTATCAATAACTGAATCTAAATAAAACAAACTAAGCAAACAACCAGAACAGGAACAGAACCATAGGTATGGAGATCACTTGGTATGGGATCACATAGGTATGGGACCAACTGGGAAGGGAAAGGGGGAGGATGGGGGAAACGTTCGAGGGGTTAAGAAGCATAATTGGTAGGTACAAAAAAGATGGGGATGTTAAGAATAGCATGGGAAAGGGAGAAGCCAAAGACTTTATATGCATGACCCATGAACATGAACTAAGGTGGAGGGCATTGCTGGAGGAAAGGGGAGGTACTAGGCAAAGTGGGGCAAAGGAGAAAAAGTTGGGATAATTGTAATAGCATAATGAATAAAATATATTTTAAAAAATTAAAAAAAAGTTAAAGATTTTATACAATGTAGTATAATAAGAGAGCTTGAGATTTATTGAATGAGTGATTCAGGTTGGAATTATAGCGTTATGTCTTGAGCAAATGCTCAGATTCTGTGAGCCCCAGTTTTCTCATCTGTGTAAGGGAAAGTATGGCCTTGTTTGCATGTTGTTGACAAGTTTAAATGCAGCATCTATTTGCCTGCATACAAGCATATAATAAATTATGATGAAAATTGTCAGAAGTTGAGCATTTGTAGTTGAATATGGAGTTTTCACTAGAACAAATAAATTGTTGTATGTTTCTTGGAATTAACCTTTCAAATTGGAATACATTATTTTCATTCGTAGAACATATTAGTAAACTCAAGGAATGTCTGGGCTTGCTGCCTATTGACTAACTGAAGAATGAACCTTAGTAGGTGTTTAACGTAGAACTCATTAAAATTCTATAGCAGTGGTCCGCACATGGAACACAAACAATGAATGGAAGCCAGTAGCAATAAGAATGTTAAAGAAAATCAGATGGCTGGGATAAAATATATGAATTATCATGTTAGTGGACATTGCATAGGAAAACTTTTTATAGTGTTCAGTGCAGACACTCAAAATGACTAGTTTCCTATTTTTCACTTGCTTTACTGAAACTAACCCCTTTCCTGCCTGCAATAGTGATTCCTTGTGAAACCTCACGCTGCAGTTATACCCCATTCACTGGGAGTTCTCATTAAGCAAACAATTCAAAGAGCGGCTTCACTTTTGTTCCAGGCCTGATATTGACAGATGCTAACCTTACCAGCAAGACTCCTCTTTTGTACACTTTTGATGAGGAAGGAGGTTTTTTTCCTCCCCTGCATAGCTCTAGAGAGGATTGACAGAGACACCAAAGTTGCATTTCCCTTTTTCTTAACATTTTTTTTTTTTTTTTTTTTAGGATACTTGTAAGTGGCACAGAGAAAGTGAGACTTCACTCTCTTTTTCTTTGTATTCCTCTGATTATACTTTGTTTTGGCTGGTATCTTGAGTCATACTTTATATCCTCACAAAAGGCTATGGGACATTTTTATTAGGCTTGAAGAGAAATGTTACCTAACTTTCTTTTATTGGCAGATTTCCATGAACACTGTGACTAATACTGCTTTCTTTGTTATTTGACAAGAGAAGAAAAGACAATTTTTCACTTATAATGAGAAATGCCAGCAGCTACCAGATAAAATATATACTCTTTACCTTTTATGTATTTCCTGCTAGTTACTTGAAAAAAATTTTAAATTATATTTAATAATAGGTAACATTGTATTGTTTTTGTCAAAATAAAAAATATTATCTTGCTAGTTCTACAAAAACTAATACAATCATAGTTTCAGAATTTATGCCTATATTTAGAAAAATTCCAGATGGAAGGAATAGTCTAGTGAAGGGTAAAAAACTAAACATTCTCAAGGGTCATTTTTTCACACATCTTCTGATTTATATCTTAACAAATATAAATGTTAAAAATAATATTAATGACTATAATTCTCATATGAGATCAGTTCTTTTAATGATTGGTGCTGTGTGGACTTGGGAGATTATCTGTAAATTTTTACATTTATGGCATTTTTTCAGACCTATAAAGCATTGGGACAGTTAAAAGTTTTTACTTTTAATATTTTGAACTCCTTGTGTGTTCTCATATAATGAAAGCACATCCCTAAACCAGATATCCAGTGATTCATTCTCCATGGACCATATATGAATTGTGATCTAAGTGAGAAGTTAATAACAAGAACTTTGGTCCAATCCTAATTCTTCCAGGACCGACAAAAAGATTATGATATGTCTGAGCGGGTGTGAAACCTCAGGCTATTCTCCACCTGCTTGTGAATTAATACAGCTTTAAAAATATACTTCATCAAAATTTATGAATGGAAAAGTCAAGTCAATGAAAGAGATATACTAACGACTAACAGCGAACCTGTGATTCTTGCTTGGATACAGGCAATAGTAGTATCAAATCTGGCTAATTCCTACTCAGAACAAAACAATAGCAGATTTTTTAAAAGAACTCAGCGGGCTCTGTCATTTATAGTTTGTGATTAACATGGCCAAGGATTTTAATTAATTAGTTAATCTATCTGTTTTAACATTGGGACTGGGGCTGAGCAAAGCTCAGGTGTCTTTTATTGATGCTACTCCAAGGCCATTATGGTCAATGTTACCAATCACACCAGCAAGTCCTTCTTTGCTCACCTATAAATAATTATAGACACATAATTTCATATGGCAAATGAGACGAATAATTAATTGCTTATCAAATAAACTGCTAGGCGCCATGAGCAACTATCAATGTACAAAAATAATTATGATATGCATTCTGTGAAAGCTTCATACTTAATGGCCTGTGGAGCCTGAGTCCAACAAACCTGAGTTGAAATCTTGGCTTCCACCCTTATCCTCAGTAAGCCTAAGTTCCTCTCCCTCTGTAAAATGGGTATATAGTCCCTCATAAGGTTATCGTGGTGATTAATGAAGTCATGAGTGTAATGTGCTTAGCACAATGACTGACATAGATAAAGGTGTAATACGTGGCATTTAAAATGGCAACTAAGAAGCATCATGCTGTGAAGCCCTATGAAATTAGGTAAACATACATACCTGGTCTTTTCCACACATACCCACAGACACAGACACAGACACACACACACACACACACAAAGCTTTCAAAAGCTTTGAAATAATCCAGAGCTTTGGCTGGATTAAAGTTTTTCCTAAATTGATTTGCATGTTTTTCTCTCTCTCTTTCATTTGTGTCTACAACAGGATGAGGGGGATGGTGGCATGACTGATGTTAGATCTAGAACATACATGATTGAAAAACCAATGAATTAGTTCATAGGATGCTTATTTTACTTTCTATATCAGAAGAGAATATGTATAAAAGACACATATTTGCCTTTTGTACAAAGCACCGAGTACATCAACTAATTCCAGAGACAGGATTATTTTTTCTCTTCCTTATGAGGAAACTGCTATGAGGCAGTTTTACAACTTGGTCTGAATAGGAACAAATCTCTGTTAGTTTCGGGAACACTGGAGTAGGTACATGAGAACTTGATGGCTGATGACAAAGTTCAATATTTTATCCCTGGCTGACCTCAGGTGGTCCTCATGATGTGAACAAAATGCAAACTTCTAAGTTGGGTCCATCACAGGCCAATACCAAATTCAGATGACCGTCATGTACTCAGCTATTTGGTATTGTCACAAACAAGAAAACACAGAGCACTCCTGTGCCTCCTCTCCACTTTCCGTCAAGTACTTTCATCAGATTTTGTTGGTGTTGTCTACAGAAAAGCAACTACAGTGCTTTTGGAGTGAAAAACTGAAGTTACGCTCAACTTAATACAAATGTCATGGAAAGTGATAAAAAGTGGAAGGGGCTTGTCTAGAGAAGATAAAGTAAATCACTATTTTTCATATTGATTTGATTCAATAATCTTTGCTACATACTTTGCATTATGTTCTCTGACCTTTAAAAAAAGGGTAAACCTTTCTTCTTACATCAAACATGAATATCTGCTTCATATAAAAAGGAAAAGTATGTTATGGCATGTCAGTCTCTTGAAGATGCTGTGAAGGTATAATTTCTAGTAAATGATCTGAGATCATAACATGTTACAGAGGGTGAACATGTACATGGCAATTTGCAGAGACAGATGATTCTATTTCCCTTACTTGATGCCTTTATCATTTTTCCAATATTGTAAGGAAAACCCTGTTCCCTGAGGCCTTCCTTTTCCACTGGAGAATTATATAATTTAAAAATGCTGACTTGTGTTTCGATAGTTTGAAAGTGAAACACACTGATCAAATTCACAGTCACAGAACATGTCTGCTCCATCTTCTAACTTCTCTCATTTCATTGGAGAGAATAACATGCCCTTCAAATATTTTCCTGGACATATTTCACTCCTCTATATAAATTTATAGCTTCATTTAATTTTCTTTACCTTAGCTGCTTTTAGCATGTTTACAACCTGTGTGAGGGAAATGCAACATTTAAAGATGAATCAATGCAACATTCTTTTCTCAAGTGTGAAAATGATGGGAAATAAAAGGGTTGATTGGGAGAGGTTTCTTGATTGAAGACTTGAATTAGATGGCCAAGCTTCGAAGCCATTCTTCCCAACAGAAGAGTCCTTCCCAAATGCTAATACTGTCCTTTTCTCACTTGCCTCAGAGTTCTCCATAAATAACCTGATGTTCCTGGTGTGGTAGCATGTGATAACAATGGCAGTGGCCTCTAACTGGCCTTTCCATCCACTCTGCCTGGCACCCTGCTGTCACATCACTCTCCCAAAAGGACAGCTCAATCATGACTTCCTCCTGGCCAGAATGTGGGGGACCCCTGACCTGCAGAGATCCCTCGGTGTTGGGGATGAAATGAATACTTCCCAGGCAGCTTGTGCTAGCTGGGGGAAGGCTGGCTAGTATCTTGAGAGACACACCTCGATTGCCTTTCTCCAAGATCTTTTATTGAATACAGTAAACTTGAGGGCATGTAGCTTCCCTTAAGTTTAGCAATCAATGCTGAACATTGCCAGTTACAGGAAAATGGATATTATTCAAGAATAACAAGTGAAGGAACACTGAGATCTCCCTCAGGTCAGGATGTGCATTCAAATTTAAAAAACCTGGCCCTGGCTGGTGAAACAGTGGATAAGGTGCCGGCCTTTGAACCCAAAGGTCACTGGTTCGATTACCAGCCAGGGCAACAAAACCAGGTTGCAGGCTAGGTCTCCAGCCAGATCTGTAGCTGGAGGCAGGTGAAAGGCAACCATACATTGATGTTTCTCTCCCTCTCTTCCTCTCTCCCTTCCCCTTTCTCTAAAAATAATAAATAAAATCTTTAAAAATAAAAATTAAAAATTAAAACCATGAAACAATATTAACTCTAAAACATAAATAAATGAATTAAAAACCTCTGCTGCTGGCACAATGGAGTGATTAAGAGAAAGGAACAAGGCATGCTTCAAAGGAGCGAAAGTATTCTCTCAGGGCCCGGTTCCCACTGGGACCCACTGGCTATAGCATTGAATCACGTATGCACCCCACTTTCCGGGTTTTCTGATCAGGTCTTATAGGCATCCTTTTCTCCACCTGGCCTTTGTGGGGCTCCAAGCCTCAACATTTTCCCAGGAGGACCCTGATATACTCACAATGGTTATAAATTAAGAAAAAGTTTTTCACTTGCTTATCCATGCCTATGGTCACCTCAGTGTGTTAATCATTCATCTGTCCAACCTTTCTTCATTTTGCTTCTAGTCTTATCATGCCAGGTGATTGACCGCAATATCTTAAACACATCTCTCTTTCCCCCATCTCTTAGCCCCTCCCTAGAGCCCTTCTTGTCGTGTCTACCTACTGTTTAAGATGTTTTCAAATGCCAATTCACTTACAGGTTTTATTATTCCTTCAGACCAATGTGGTATTTGCCTCATTTACCCTATTTCTCTCATGACATTGGTCATAGGGACCTTGAGTCAGAATTCCTAAATTTTATAGTCTAATTCCTTCTCCCCTTGAATTGTTAGTGCTTTAAAAATAGGGATTATATTGAATTCATTTATCTGTCTTTCTCAGTGGTTAGCACATGGTTGCACATAATTGTTCCACCTAATACTGTGTGTATGCAAGGGTTGGAACCCAAGCCCGGAAGGGATGTGATGTGTTACAATAGACAGGCGTATTGATGCCACATAACATGGGAGCAGATGAGTTTCTTTTCATTGTTTATCCAGAAAGGGCTAAGCCATGGCCCTTACTGGGTCACCTTCACCTTATCAGTGATATACTCTATTGCTTCCATTGAGAAAGATTTTAACTTTCTGGTTAAAGCAAAGCATGGACATTTTCAGACTTAAATTACATCATGTAACAAGACACAAGGGATACTTGATATCCATTTGAGTGAAGTTTAAATGGGTAAAACAAACCTTTCCTGACAGTGGGGGTTTCCTTAATAAACTCGCATGCTCAGCCTGACATCAGAGCTCTGTGATGGGAAACTTGAGTATGGTCTTTGTAAGGGTTCAGGTTCATTTTATAAAATTATCAGTGGTTTTCACTTAGCCTAAAATGTCACTGAAAGAAATCTTACCTGACTCTAAACACAGGCCTAGATAGATAATGTTAGAGGTTGTTGGGTTCTTTCATTCCAGATCATTCAAAATGAATAGTCTTGCTTTAAAGTTTCACTCTCTGAGAAAAGTCTTCCACTTAGATAGAATACCCGATTCTGTCGGAAATGTCCACATACACTTTACCACATAATCATGGCAAACACAATCACAGGCTAGCAACTAATTTTAGCACTACTGCCTTTGTACAAGTTATCTTTAAATCATGATGGCTTAGCATGATGCAATCCACATTCCTTCTCAGGGCAGTGAAAACTAGGTTTGGCAACTACCTCATTCAGCAACCCCCAGAATTAAACTCCGAGTAAGCATTGTGTTTTAGGCCTGCATTCTATGATTATCTGTTTTGTGTGGTCAAAGCAGTTTATAATAATAGTGGGAGGCAGTGTAACCAATTTGACAAAATTTAAAGAGTGGCAGCTCTTTGGAACTGGCCATCATATGTCCTTTCCTTTCTTCAAACTTCCTCTCATATCCGGGAGCTATTAATAGATTTCTTTTAAACAGACAAGTGGGACATACAAAAACATGAAAGATTTAAGTTCCTGTGTGTAGCTTTCTCATGCTTCATTTGGAATTCAGTGCTCAAACAGGCATTTGGAACTGGGAAGTGTTGGACTAGATTACAGAGGTTGATGTTAAGATGGCTTTATGGTTATCCGATTAGGATGACGCTGCTAGTTTTCTACCCTGACACCTGCTTTCTCTGAATTACATTTTTGTTTTTTTTTTGTTTTCTGGGCCTGTGTCTGTCTCATAAAAAAATACAAAACGAACAAAAAATTATACCTGCAGTCTCCTTTTCAAACAAGTGACATCATGTATCTAAATTCTGATGAATGGGATGCTAGAAGAAAAGTGATGCAGCAGCTTCCATGAATTACCTTGAAAGACTGAAGACTTGTGCTTTCTGTTTTTTCTTCCTCCATCTTATTCCTTGGAATGTGTCTGTGATAGCTAAAGTTCTAGTTAGGGCCATGGAGAAAGAGGATTATTTCTAGGGATGAGCAGGCAGCAAACTGGAAACAGTCTGGGTTCTTAGGACTTTGTTGAGCACAGTTTTCTTTACAGTTCTAACCGGTTGAGTCTTGACATTAATCTTCCATGTTGTTCATGTCTTTTTGTGTTTGGTCTGTTATCTTTGGTCATACTGGTATCCCATAGAGCAGGATAGCACTTAGTGGACTAACAATGAACCATGGAACAGAGAAATTCAAAGATGGGAAGGATCTTAGATTTGTCTGTCTCGTTTATCATTGTATGCCTAGCATCTAGAACAATTCCTATAGCAGTCAGTAAAAACATATTGAATTAATTAATTTCTGAATAGTCTATAAATAATTTTGTCTTCTATGTTCAAAAATTCCATTTTTCATTTTTATTTCACATCTTATGTCACTGACCAGAATACCTGAGACTGAACCTTGGTCTTTGTTTTCCTGTTTAAAAAATTGGGGTTTCTAGTACATTCTCCTTTTGAGGATAATGTTGATGCTTGAGTTGAATGTTTTCCTAACTGCTAATATTTTTCTGTAATTTTTACCCAGTTGTGTTACATTTTTCAAGTATAAAGGCTTACTAAAATCTTGTAATAACCAATACTTCAGCTTAGGTATATTTGTTTATGAGTCAAAAATGTTTTATTCCTACAGGCACCTATCCCCAAGTGTACGCTTTGTATACTTCTAGAAACAAATTGCTTTTGAGTCAATTAGAATCAATTCTCACTGACTCACATATTATTTATTTTTCACAGAGTAAAAATTTTGAAATAGAAAAAACAATGTGAAAAACATTTTGACAAAGAGATTAACAAAGAACATTG
Organism: Noctilio leporinus; assembly: GCA_004026585.1. Taxonomy (NCBI): domain Eukaryota; kingdom Metazoa; phylum Chordata; class Mammalia; order Chiroptera; family Noctilionidae; genus Noctilio; species Noctilio leporinus. The sequence continues at coordinate 172,309 of PVIW01000313.1, forward strand.
TTCAAAGAGGCCAATGGTTAGTTCTTTTCGAAAATTACCTTTAATGCAGATACAAAAAAATCAGAGTCAAACAATGAGTTTCCAAAGAAACAATTCATAGGTTAATTCATCTCTATGGTTCACAAATTAATGTACATGGTTAATTAATAATTAGTGTTCATCACAAAATGTTATTAAGACCAATTAAAATATTTAAAGTTTTATTTTTTGTTTTAATTATTTTGAGAGTGTATGTCCTGAGAGATATAGAACAGATAATTAAATTGTTATTCCCAGTTTTCTAATTATTATGAGAATTTAAAGTCAAGATTATCTCCTAATAGAGCTATTAATTATGTACATATTTTTAGCACCATGTGTATCACATTTTACATCAAATTGAATTGTGCTCATTATATAGGTTAATTTATGTAATCCATAAAAGGTGCAAAATAAAAAATCAAATTACAAATAATTCCTGAAACTGAGTCATGATATTTTAAGTGTTAATTTTTCACATTTTTAAATTTATATCTTTCCCCATATGCCCTCATACATGATTTATGTATGAATATTTGTTATTAATCTACTAGAAGTAGGATCAACAACTGAAAGCTTTTAATACCTAACATTTATCAGGTCAATTTCTCTAAAACAAGATTATTTACCCTATTTTCATAAATTTAATTTATTATCATCTCTCTAGTCTATATAGCAGGTAAATCACTTAACATGTTACTACAGCACATTGTAACTCACTTTACAGAAAGGTATGCTCCTACCAGCATTGGTTAGAATCAGATATTTTGTTGTTAGAGGATTGAGATTTTTCTGTAGTCATGAGAGTAAAACCTCATTCAAGATTTTATAGCAAAATGCATCACAGCCATGGACATCTTATTGTTTATTAGGAGAGCCTTGGCAAAAAGTTTAGTTAGACACCTATAATTTAAAAAAAAACAACAAAAAACTGTCTAGTCAGTTGATTTTTATCTGCCCTTAATCTGCAACAAAAATGTCTAAACTCTCAGCCTGTCCCAAAGGTAATAACCTCAACTTGTCTGCTATTTGATTTTTATCAAAAAGTTGATTGAATGAAAGATTGTGAATGGGAACTAATTGCAAGGTCATGTAGTCTGCTCATCCCCAACCCCCCCCTTTTTTTTTTAAAGATTTTATTTTATTATTTTCAGATAATAAAATAGGGAAGGGAGACAGGCAGAGAGGAAGAGAAACATCCCTGTATAAGTTGCCTTTCACCTGCCTCCAGCTGTGGACCTGGCTGGAGACCTGGCTTGCAACCTGGTATGTGCCCTGACTGGGAATCAAGCCAATGACCTTTGGTTTCACAGGCCAGCGCCAATCCACTGAGCCACACCAGCCCTAGTCTGCTCTTTAATCTGATTATAATCTGTTTTTAATCAGAATCATAGTGAACTCTCAGAAGCTATGTATTTGGCTTCCATTGTTTTGGGGGCCTGACTTACCCCTTCCTACAGATTCCAAAGAACTGCCTCCATCATGCTTTCTCCTTTTAGAGTCTGTTGAGGGTTCCTGATGAACAATTAATGCTATTAAGAACATTATTATTAACCCTACATCCATGTATCAGGGGCCCTTTGGACAGCATAATCAGATAAAAGATGGTTAGGTACCAAAATCTCAACTTGACCATTATTTTTTTCTGCATTTACTTTTACCACCAAGCCTGCTTATCTTCCTATATATTCCCCTTCCCAATAATTAGAAATGACTGTGCATCTTACCACATAGCCAGTCACCCATCTTAACCGTTCATCTACAAGAGATCTCTGAATTCATCCGCCTATCACAGGACTCAGTGCCCTAACTTAGCATTACTGATGATCTCCCTCCTGCCTGAGGTTTCAACGTGGCTCACCAAGACAAGGTCATGGATGCTGCCTTTATTTAACAAACAAGATGATACTTTCTTCATCATTGATTTTAAAAATTATTTCTGGTTTTTAAATATTTTCACATTAATATTAACATTCATATTTTAATATCAATTTTACATTTACTGTTTTAGTCAATGTTTATCACCTTGGTTCCTGAGATTTTTGGTGAAACTTTGTGCCTGAGGTAAGTGCCTCACTCTAGTGTGCTGCACTCTTGTCCCAACAATGTTGCCCAAATCCCCTTTACTCGGTTTTATTAATTTTTGCTTTTATTCAAATCAGAAACAAAATTGCTACAAAGGAATAGAGGACAGGGTCAGGGAAACCAGAGGATTCAGGACTTTGACTTCTAGTCTGAAGCTGTTTCAAGAGAGGAATAGAAGATTAAGTTAAATTTAGTTTTAATTATATTCTTGGACTGGTCACTCAATTTCTGCAGTAAGACTATATTTGTTGGTTATTTATTCTGAATCCATTACTCCGTTGTTTCTTCCTAATAGAACTGATTTTGTTCAGGAATCCACCTTACTCCTCCCCCCAAGATTCAGGGGATGCGGACTCCTTTTTTATTGCCAGGAATTTAACCCAATGATTCCTAATAAAACTATTAAATCTTGTTGGCCATGATGGCGTTAGGTATGACTAACCAATTTAGGTCAATTTAATCTGAGATGTTTTATAAGGTGCTTCTGAGAAAATTTCCACTTATTTGCCGAGGGTCTTTCTTCAGTTGTTCTTAACTGTGTGTGATTTTACCTCCTGTGGGACATTTAGCAATATCTGGAAGTATTTTTGATTGTCAAAACTTGGGATACTACTGGTATTTAGTGGGTATAGGCCAATGATGATGCATAGTATCCAAAAGAATTGTTTGTTCCAAAATGTCATTAGTATCAGTAGAGTAAAGGTGGAGAAGTCCTGATCTAATATAAACAAAGAAGCCTGTAGCTCTCTCTGATGGCTCCTACCATAAGACAACCACAGGAAGACTAGCTTTAGGCTCAATACTGTAGATGTTAGAAAGAAGAATGAAAAAGATCAAGGGCCCTTGATTACATCTCCAAGTCGTTTCAGCTCTGGCTTTGGAATTTAGTTATCTGATCCAATGCATTTCCCAATTACTTATGTCCGTTTGAGCTGGATTATTATTATTATTTTTAAGATTTTATTTCATTATTTCTAGAAAGAGGGGAAGGGAGAGAGGCTGAGAGGGAGAGAGACATCAATGTATGGTTGCTTTTCACCTGCCTCCAGCCACAGACCTGACTGGAGACCTGGTTTGCAACCTTGTTATGTGCCCTGGCTGGGGAATCGAACCTGTGACCTTTGGGTTCGCAGGCCGGCACCTTATCCACTGTGCTACCAGCCAGGGCTGAGCTGGAGTATTTTTAAATAGCCATTGAAAGCATTCTAACCTACATAAATGTGTGTGTGTGTACACATGTGTGTGTGTATGTGTGTTTATTAAACAATAGGAATTCAACCAAAAGGTTATTCTAACATTAATAACTATAGAATTGTTTTCACCTATGTATGTGCAGTCAAGTTTGCTACATAGCCTTTTATTTTAGTTTGAGTTCTATATTTTGCACTAAATATGTATAATACATATATTTTAAAGTATTTTTATCCATTTTATTGACTAATATAGATTTTATTGAATGATAGATCACAATAAAAATTAAAAACTTATTTGTGAGATTAAGAATACATTTTGCCAAACGATGCTTTTTGCAATATTAATATTCTTTGTATTGATTTTTGAAAATTGTGCGACAATATTTGGTATAACTTGCAGACAACATAGGAACCAAAAGTTCATCTGTAAAGCCATCATTTTAGGAGATTGAAACCTATAGGTCAGCCACTGTTCTTTTTCACCACAGGCCATGCCTAGCCATCCTCTCCTTGGGCAAAAGCAAATAAGTAGAATTATGTGAATTTTCTTATATCTCTTAGATCTATTTGTAAAATAGATCTTTAAATATTTGCAGAATAGCTGTATCAAGATTTCAGGATTTTGAGCTCTTAACCCTTGTTTAACAATTTTACGTTCTGTAATTTTGTTCAAATTCATTTCAAGTTTTATTTCTCTTGATATATCTCTAAAATGAGAATGGTTATAGAGGCTTACAAAAAATTAAAATGAGAATTTCCACAAACAACTGTGTAACATTTCGTAAAGCTGAAATCTCACTAATGCTTTATACAAGATAAGTGATAGCTGGGCAAGTTTTTGAAAAATATAACCAAAGATTACTAAAGTTTCATTAAAGATAACAACTTAGGTATTGCTTTGATGAATATGTAATGGTTAAATTTAGTTTATGCTGGCTATATATTTTTACGAGCAGGGGAATTCACCACGTTTTCTGTTTGTTCACAGTGTCATGTCACTTGATATGCCTGTATTTAGACATCCATACTGTGAAAGTTACTGTCGTGGTTTCTCTAACTAGTTCTGAAGTTCAAATACATAAGTATCTAGCTTTTTTAGATAGAACCTTTTCAACTACCCTAACATCTCAGGCCCCATCTCGGATTGAGGGATGCAGAGGTTCAGAAATGAAGAGTCTGATATTCACAGGTCCCTTCCAGACCAGGAGTAAGAAGGGCTCCTTTGGCACATTACCTGATGCAGAAGAACGCAGGGCCCGAGAGGGGAGGCATTCCAGAGCCTTAGGACCCTGCCCCGGGGACTTTCTGCTGGGCTCCTCCACCATCAATCCTGAGATCGGCCAGTAGTTGTGAGCCAGTGTGGGGGAGGAAATTAGGGGGTGACAGTGTCAAAAGCCTTCTTAGCCGGGTGAGGACTAGAGCCTTGAAGTTGAAGGTAACTGTTTTAAATGCTTTCAAAGTTGTTGCAAGTGTCAGGAGCCAATGATTTGTGAGATCTGTCCTTGCTTGTACTCACCCCTGTAACCTTTGTCCAGGGCTGGCCTGCGCAAGTGGTGTAAGCAGCTGCCGGTGGAGTGTGACTTGAAGGGCATCAAGAGGCCCACTTGGCCCTGATTATTTTCCCCTGGGTCTGTCAAAACTTAGCAATTCCCTAGCACAACATCTGGCTTGGTAAATCTTGGATGGATGGATGGATGGATGAATTTACTTAGCACACATGTATTAGTAGTTATTGCATGCCAGGTACTATGCAAAATGCAGAGGATTCAAAAGTAAACACTATCAATACTTTTCCCTTTCTCAGGCGGCTCCAAATCCAGTTAGACAAGAAGATAAATCACAGCAGTTATAAGTGGGGGTTCTGAAAGTTTAGAAGGAAGTAAACAGGGCACTCAGGGAAAGGGACATTAAAAAGTTCTCCCAGAGAAGGCCTTTCTGATAAGAAAAGATGCAGGATTAAATATTACAAGTTTATTGGCTCTGGGGATGTACTTAGAGAGTTCACGCAGGAGAGAGTAAAAGTAGAGCACAAATAGAATCAGAAACTTTGGATGGAGGGAAACCATTTCAGGGGGAGGAAAACTGAGTTCTGGGTTGCTGCCCATGCAGCTGTGGCCTGAGTGGAAACTAGCACAGGGAGGCCTGAGCAGACCAGTGCAGCCTTCAAGCTGGATGCTGGATGCTGGCTGGAGCACCGAGGGGCCTGGAGGGGCCTGGTGTCCAGGACCAACCAGCTGGAGTCCCATTGGCAGACCTGATGAGATGATGCATCCCAGGAACCCAAGCTGAATAGATGGGCTGCAGGAGCAAAATGCTACTGAAAAATGGTGGAAACTTCATGAGAGTGTGCTTCTTCTTCCTTTTTTTTTTTTAATGGAAAGTCGAGACCATCATATCAATCAGAAATGAAAGACTTGGCTTGGGAGCTCCTGGTTTAGTAACAGTTAAGAGGAAACTCTGGGGTTATTTTAAAGAAAAGATTAATTTGCGCCTGGTTAGAATCTGTTTTGCCACTTCTGAAGCCACTTGATTTTCTGTTTATCAACTGCCTTTGGATTAATCAGAGAGAGAGGAATGAAGCTTCATGAATCATAATAAAAATTAGCTTTATCTATCTATGATCATACTTTTATCTTTCTAAATTTGAGGAGCAACTATCTACAGTAGAATAAAAATTGAATGAGGGAATAACTGAATGAGTGGTGAATAGATGAAGTAATGAACAACAGAGAAAGATTTATTATTCTGCTGTCCATGACACATTTATGTGCTATTCTCACATCTTTCCTCCATTCATCTGACACTGTGCTTCTGTAAAAATAAAAAATAATCTTATCTCAAATCCCTTGATTTTATAGAAAGTGTTCCAACTTTTGTTTATATATGTGATTAGCCAGGCTTCTAAAGTTCCCTTATGTATTCCTGAAACACCGGAGCACGGACTGACATGGAAAAGATGAAAGTTCAGCTTTGAGGGTAAGCCTTAAACTAAATTTGCTCTGCTTCCTGGTATCTACTTCAAAATTCCGAAGATAAGAGTCCCTTTATTTGCAATCCATTATCACTATTTAAACATCTTTCATTGCCGAAGCTGTACTTTCAAGGAGTTAGATGGGTTGATTTTGAACAGTAGCCGTTCATAAAGACAGCAGAGCCCTCACCTCCCTAACCTAGCTCCTGCTCTGTTTTCCTCTTTCCGTCATGGAGCCTGTCTTGAGCATCAGACAGAGGGATATGTTTTTCTCTCTAAAAGACATCAGGGGAATAAAGTGAAGTAAAATCTCAAATGCAATCTTTTCAGACTTCTAAAATTTCCCTCTGCAAATCATGATTTCTGCTTTCTAACAATAATGGAAAAGCTTTCTGGAACATCAAATAGCTCTTGCAAAATGACATTTTAAAAATATTCAATGTACACAAACTAGAAATATATGGATAAAATAGCAAATATTTAGGAATTAATGAATTAAATGGAAAACCACTATTGAAAGCATGTTTTATATTGTTATTGCAAAACCACAATGTTACAATATTGTATAAATCCTGAAAACACCTGGACTTAGCCTTTCTCTACTTGTGTCTGACCCATCACTTTTTTTTTTTTCTTTTAAATAAGAGAATAGTATTTATGCACATTTAGTTTTGGAGCTGTGAGTTCTGGACTGCACAAGAATGCTTACTAAATTCACTGTGTCTTTGTGCATAATAAATAAATAAAAGTGAGCCTACAGCCCTCTGCTGAGCTTTCACAATAATGGAGGAACAATTGTCTTTGAAAGTCACAAATAATCCCTAATCCTCGTTGTCTTCTCTTTCAACCCAACCTTTCTCTAGAATGACTAGCAAGATGTAAAATTGACTGATGATCTCCTCCCTTCCCCTGTCTGACCCTATACCCCCTCCCCCCCATGAGGTGCCAAGGAGCAGTGAAGTAACGAAAAGGCAGGCAGTAGGAGGGAGAGGAAAGAAAAACAAACCAAATGACCAACCCCAAGTGGCTGAATGTTGGCTGTTTTCTATTATTCACTGATTTGAGCTTTCTCAGATGTGTATGTGTGTGTGTGATTTTTTAAAGAAAACTTTCATGTTGGTTTTCTTTCCTCTGTTAGAGCTCACCACCTTTTTCCCTGCAAGGGAGTGGAGCACTTGAATGGGGTCCAGGTAGGCTGCCAGATTCTCAAGATGTTCAAGCACAATGTTTCCCTCCCCTTTCCTCTGAAGCAGCCTTTTAAATTGCTCAGGAAGCCTTGTCAGTGAACAACAGGAATGAAAGTCACAAAGTAGTGATGGAAATTCAACAGCAGTTCATCTATCTTTGGCATTTACATACAGCTCTAAATATGAGGGTCCTTCTTGAATTATGCAGTTTGGTATTTTATACATCCACTTACTTTATAAGGGGCAGCCTGCAGTGTCTAAAAACATGATCCCCATGGAGCTATGTTTTGATCTACCCTGGCTATCTGTGTGCTTTTAAATTCTTGTGTCATGAATTAAACATGACACAATCTCATTCATTTAAATAAAATCCGCCTACAGGGAGCACTGTGCAAGGCCTGGGTCAAATCTGTGGAGGCTCCATTGTGGAAAGAATGCCCTCCAGCCATGTCTTTTCTGTTGCAATTGTTCAAGGGCTAAGAATGAGCACCAAAGAGGAAGGAACACATCAATCTGAGTCACCAGCACTTCAAAGATGTTCCCTCTTTCTCTAAAATCCAATACACTGCAGGCTTTCATTTGACATAAACTGACCTAAAGGAGCTTCCCAAAGGAGATAGACTTTAAGTAAAACTGTTTTTTGTTTGCTGCAGATGCAGACATGTATGATAGGTGGAATTTTTTGTAAGTAATAAAAACAATTCTAAAATAGTCATTATTATAACCTAAGAAGTAACTGTTTTGTTCCAATTTAGCACAATGCTAAGTGTTTTACAAAAGTTACATAATTTATTTTAAAAAACCCCTGTAAGATAGCTAATGTTATTACTCATCTGTACTATTATAAGTGAGGACAAGGAAGCACAGAGAAGGTAAGTACCTTGTTGAAGTTCACAGAGTACCAGGATTTGAATTGCCTTTAGCTTATTTCAAATTTAAACATCAGTCTTGAATATATATATATCGTACTTTTTATTTCATTTTTATACTGAATTCTCCTAAAGAGCTCACTAATGCTCATGTGGTTTGATTCTGGGACACTCAAAAGAAATTTTATGTACTTTTGGTTGTTGAATGTTATTTCTAATAGCTTGAAAATTTCACAGTGGAATGCATAGTAGAAGTATGTATGTTGCCTATGTGTATTCCAAGGCTTCCAAATGTAGACCAATTTTTTTCAATATTCGTTTTCTATTTATGGTGTCATATAATTTTGCTGATGTTAAATCTATACATTATATGTATATCAAATTTATCAAAGATGTAAATATTAAAAAATAAAAAGCAGACATAGATTAATCTCTTTATAGAGATTTTATGAATCAATATGAAAATGTAGACAATGAAATTGGAAAATGGACAGAGAATATGTCTAGTAAGTTCAATGAAGAATAAACAAAAAAGGTTAAACTCAAACACATATGATAAAATGTTCAATATTGATTGTAAGTATAGGAATGACGGACAATATAATACTACTGTAATCTATTAGTGTATAAAAGATTAAAAACTTTGTTTTATATTTATTGTTTTTTAAACAAATTTTTATTTTAATAAGCATTTTATTTTTATTATTTTCAGAGAGAGACGGGAAGGGAGCGAGGCAGAGAGGGAGAAAGACATCAATGTATGGTTGGAGACCTGGCTTGCAACCTGGTTATGTGCCCTGGCTGGGGAATTGAACCAGTGACCTTCGGGTTTGCAGGCTGGTGCTTTATTCACTTATATCTATTGTTTTAAGGATATAAAAATATAAGCACTCTGAAGCATCACTTGTGAGAGTATACATTATTAAACCTTTGTCCACATACACATAGTAAGAATATAGATAGAAATCCCAACACTTATGTGTTTATACATGTTGAGCCAATAATTTTACTCAAAGCAATTTATATAGCGTGAATATGAGGAATAATAAATTTTACCTATGAGGAAGTAGAACAAGTCTTATTTTAACTTTAAAAATATTAAATAAGCCCTGGCTGGTGGCAGAGTGGGTAAGGTGCTGGCCTGTGAACCCAAAGGTCACTGGTTCGATTCCCAGCCAGGGCACATAACCAGGTTGCAAGCCAAGTCTCTAGCTAGAGGCAGGTGAAAGGCAACCATACATTGACGTCTCTCTCTCTCTGCCTCTCTCCATTCCCCTTTCTCTAAAAATAGTAAATAAAATCTTTAAAAAATGTAATTTATGAATTCAACATAACATAAAAGCCTAGCTAACAAATTTATGATTTAGCTATAACAGGCATACTTTCAAACCAATTAATTTAAAAATAATATAGCATTTACAATATACTTTTATGAAAAAGGATATGAAATATATACTGTATAATTTTAATTCTTAAAATAAATGTCATGTAGGTATATGTAATACAACCATATTATATATTATATATGCATATGTAATATCTAATGGAATATGAAAATATTAATTATCTGAACATAGAATTATAGGTGATGTTAGCTTTTTTACATTTAAAAATTTACTATAATTTATGTGTATATCTTTTATAATTTAAGTATATAACATTTTTAATAAAATAAAGATAAATATGGCTAAAATAATGAGGATGAAATAATAATGATGTCCTTAGGAATTAATAGCCCATTACAAGTCCAAAATACTGCTGTTAGTGTAAATGTTTATTTGAGTAAATACATGAAAGAAGTTCAACCTCACTATTACTTGCAGAAATGTGAATTAAAACAAGTTTGAGAATATCATGCTAAGTGAAATAAGTCAGTGAGCAAAAGCTAAGAACCATATGTGAGATATGAAGCTGAAACTCATGGACGCGGACAATAATGTGGTGGTTACCAGAGGGAAGAGAGTGGGAAGGGTCGGGGGTTGAAAAAGAAAAAAAGTAAAAATGAAAAACTAAGTCAAGTGATGTCCCCTACATCTGTTGATGTTCAGAGCTGCTGAAGATGGAAAGAACAGTCATTTATTTGCAAAGGCTGCTTGCTGGCTGGAGTGTGAAATTACTACTCCTTTTGGGAGGGAAGTGTGTCACAATCTATCAAAATTTAAAATGTATATACATTCAGAGTTAGCAATTGCACTTCTAGGAATTGATGCTACTAAACTATCCACTCATGTGAACAAAATTGGATATATGAAATGGTCATTGAAACATTTTTTAATAAAAGCAAATTATTAGGGATAACTAAATGTTCATCAAAAAAAGAGTGGTTAAGTAGTTTTGGTAGCTACTTAATTTTTGACAGATCTATGTGTAATGACATCGATATATAGATATACAAGACATTATTATGTTCAATAAAGCACATGGCACAGCAATGTGTATAATATGATATAACAGAGGTTTTTAAAAATGGGAATTTTTAGAAAAGATAAATCCCACATTTACAATGGTTATCTCTTTGGAGAGAAATAAGCCAAGGTCTGTTGGAAGCAATGAAACAAATCTTTTTTTAAAATTTTTATTCTTTGATGGCATTTGCAGTGAGAAGTATTCATGTATAACATATATAATTAAAGGGATCTAAAATGTTAAGTGAACCAAGAAGAGTGTTAGCCATTTATTCTAAATAAACACTAACGTATTGGCAGATATCATCATGCTCTTAAAAAAATGAATTACTTTCCTCCAAATAAAAGCATTTTCCTTCTTCCCTTAAAGTATTTTAATTTCTGTGGCTAGCGTAAAGCTGATTTTGGCAAGAGTGAAAGGCATCCTCACAAGAGGAGAAATCCATAGAGTCATGCCTCCAACATATTAAGTTGCATCGGCCCTTTTTTTAAGGCTTTTGGTTATATCATCATCTCTTAGCAAAACATTTTTATTTTTCCAGTTTTAAAATCCTCCAGTGACCATTTTTGCTTGATTTCTCTTTTGTCTTTCTTTTGTTTCTTCATGACAGTAATGCAAAACAAATTTTGATAAAAATGCCTGTTCATTTCTTTTACTGTTCAACTCTGCTTCCAAGCTCAGCCAAAGAATATTAATATTTTGATAGGAAATAATTTTCTCCTTGAATTATATTGTTTTTTTCAAAGCTTAAAAAAGTTTTTTTTTTAAAGGTCGCAGGTTCGATTCCCCAGTGAGGGCACATAACCAGGTTGCAAGCCAGGTCTCCAGTCAGGTCTGTGACTGGAGGCAGGTGAAACGCAACCATACATTGATGTCTCTCTCCCTCTCTGCCTCTCTCCCTTCCCCTCTTTCTAAAAATAATGAAATAAAATCTTAAAAAAAAAAAAAAGTTTTTTTTTTAATTAAAAGGTCATTTTTGTTAGTTTCGAAATGTTAGACAATACATATAAATTAAAGAAAGTGAAAATATCCCTCTAATCTTATCACAAAGAGAAAACTGTTGTTCGCATTTTGGTATATATCCTTTGTGTACTTCAAATTTCTCATATTTTGTTTATTTTCCTCATGTAAGCCACCCTTTATCACATTCTCTTTTATAACAACAGCATGTTTGGGGGTATAATACATGGTTAGTCTATTTTTAGACATTGACGTTTCTGGCCAATTGGCCCAGATCATTGTCAGTGAAACAGCCTCTTCATCTTCCTGTCAGCAAATCCTACTTCCCTTAACAGGGTGTGAAATGCCAGTTAATCACTTTCTCAGCCTCCCTTGCAGCTAAGGCATAGGACATGGGGCCCAAACGTGGTCAAAGGGACCAAGGAACATTTCTGGAATAGATTTTCCTCCTAGGTGACCAGTAGAAAGGCTTGGAGAAACGGCCCTCTTCTTGATATCAGATGTTATTGTGTGAGGTGCTTTCTTGTGATTCTGAGGAATGAAGCCTAAGAACAAAACTATGCCGAGGATAATAGAGTGCGAAGACTGAGATTCTGAATCTTCGATGGCATTCCTGAGCGACTGAACTAATGTTCTTTGCAGAAATTCTTAGGGGCTAGTAAGTATTATTTTAATCCACCTTAACTGAATATTTTGTTGTTTGCAGTGCGAACTAACTGATACAGGGTTCTTGCCAGCTTTCACTGTCTCAAACAAAGCTGAAATGTTTACTGTTAAATGTACAATTTTGTAATTCTGTTCAAGTGTATTCCTGAGATATTCATGGATGAAAGGTCAGGCTCACTTTAACAATAAATGTAAAATATTTTATGGACATTTTAGCTATTTTTTAGTATTCTATTCCTTATTCTTATAGTTTCTAATTATGGCAGTGGTTTAATTTATGAGCTTAGGAAAATCCATGACATGTTCCTGCCCACATTACTTACCATTGTACTTGGCTGATTGTAGGCCTCTTACTTATCTCTTCCTTAGTTTGCTCGTATGTAATACAGGGATAAAAAAAGAGTTCCTACATTATTTACTTTTCTGTGAGGATTAGATAAGTTAGTGCTGGTAAACTATTAGAACTGTCTACTTGGGTGTAAGGATTCTTTGTTCCTTTGTGTAGTCTTATATCTTATCCCAGTAATTGATATTTGCTGAAATTGCTTAATTAATATTTATTAAATAAATAAAAGAAAGAATAAGTCCAAGGTTACTATCTGGACTAAGCATTTCTGCAGTGCATTCTGTTTGCCTTCGCCTCTCTTATTTGTATTTTATTTTGATACCATAAATTGAGCTGGATTTTCATATTATAGTTAAGAGTGCAGATTTTTAACACAGAACATGGTCAAATATGAAACATCTTTAGGATGGGCTCACTGCATTACAAAAACAGAATTTGCTTCTCTCAAATACCTACTTGCTCTTTGAAAATCAAAGTAGCAAGGAAGGATTGCATGTTCAAAAGAGAAGGATCTTAATTGTTTATGGTCTTTCAGCCAATGAAATAATATGTTCCATAGTGTTCCAGATATATAATCACCCCATGTCTGATTGAATCTCTCCATTATTATTTTAAAATCTCACAGGTGGGTGAAGACCATTAATAGAATGTTGTTTTATCCAGTGTAAGCATTAAGCAAAACAAAGATATTTCCTAGATATCCTAGTTTTAAGCATTAATTGTATATTGCTTTTTAAAAATCTACAGTAATTTTCCAAAACAGTAGGTTTCATAAAATGAACAATGAGAGCACAAAATACATGGCATTTTTATCCATATAAACATATGTATGTGTGTTACAGTGTATGTGAACATACAAATCTGTTTTCTATAATAAATTTTGCCATATAATAATAAGTGCAACTAGAATAATCCTGCATCAAAAGGCTATTGAACTTAATGGAAGTTTTATGTGACATCCAACTATCTTACCCTTTGACTAGTAACAATCAATCAAACCCACTCATTGCCCTCAGTTATGTGTTATCCTTTGGAGGGTTTAAAAGCAGGTCACTTCAGATCTTTAGTGCATTATATCATCTCCTTAATCTACTCGACACTATATAAAGCTACCAAAATGAAATGACTGTTCCAACCTGTAGAAATAGCCAGGATTGTTATAGTGGTTCTTTCATAATGTCTGCATTTTATTGGTTTTGAGAGTTATTTTATTTGGAAAAAAGAAAAAAAAAAGCATCTGAATATTAAGTTTTGAAAGTGTAATTAATGATGAGAAAAGAAAAGAAAAATGCATATTCTACATTTGCTCTAGTGACAGATGATCAGTGAATAGATTACCCAGAATGAACTGCTGAGCAATAGAAAAGTTGCAAATGAAGCACAGGGGCTTCAGATAAAGGCAGTTGTGGATATAATGTCTAAATTGTGGTCCCCATATAGCAAAGCTATGGATTCAAAAGATTGTGCCAATCAGCAAGCTACAAAATAGTTTGCAGGAGCACCAGAAACACATTTCAAAAAGTAACTTATACATACAACAGGCTTGAAGGTTAGAAACTATTATATATTAAATCCATCATTGGTGTTTTGGTGTTAGGGTGTGTACGTTCATGTATTTTTTTTTAATGCCACTTATTTCCTAGTAGGATCTAGTGTAAATCTGTATACTTTCAAGTTATTTAAAAAAAAGTATATATATATATATGTGACAAGATTATAGAGCTATCAACAGCTTTTTCATGCTGTAAGTGCTGAGAAAAAAACTTTGAGTTTTAACTAACACGGAATTGTTATACTTGGTAGGAAATTTAAAACTTGTAAAGAATTTTAAAGCTTATACATGGTTTGCCTTTGCAGTCAAGCAAATCTTTGCATTAAATCCTGATGCTTCTTTTGAAATAATTGAGCTTAAGAACAATTTTTAAAAATTTAATTATGGTTTAAAACTTTATCCGATGGAAATTTTCAAGCACACAAAAACAGAACTCACAACATAATGAATATTCATGTTCCAATCCCCAGTTTCAACAACTAATGAAACAAGTTAAGTGACACCTTACAGCACTACAATTGGGAAATCTAAAATTATTTACTTGGACAAAGTAAGAATTTTCCATTACTAACTCAAATTCAGGTTCATGAGAAAATGACAGGGATTGTTAAAGTTGTCACAACTTATTAGTGTATTAGATGGTATTTGTATGTTCTGCATGCCTTACTATTAATTAACAATTGTAAAATTTAATCTTCATTGAAATTAATGCTTTGACATAAATAGAAACTAAATTTGTGAAAACTTATTTCTGCTTCTTTGGGCATATTAGTGGGCTGTGGATACTCAGGTAGCTGCATGTTTATAATACATACAGATCCTCCATGGATGTTTAAACACTTCTGTCCCTCCCTCAATGCCCTCGAAGGTACTGTCAGCAATTGGGAACCACTTCAGAATTCATCTGCCTCAGGATGAAGGGCAAAGAGTCAGCCAAACCCTGATAATCTGATAATAATTCAATTTCATTTTATTCTAAGGTATTTGAATTGTAAGAAGCCAGAGCCCTTCCCTGCATGGGCAAGTGGTTTTTCAGGGCATTGGGTGGGTTTGTTTAGCATAATGAAATGTTTTGAGTGTGAACAGGTAGCTCTTCTAACTGGGTTTTCATGTGGCCTTTGAGAACTGATAATATGATTGCAACAGAACCCAAAACAAGATGAGGGGACTAAAATGGGGTGGGGAAATGAAAGCAAATGAAGAATTACTTGCACTGTGGACGGTAGGTTTTGAGACCTGACTGGTTCTTTTGATCACCTTCCTCAGTATTTCCAGATATTAATTTAGGTTGGAAGGAAATAGTGCTTTATGACTCTGTAACAGTGTCCATGATCTGGAAACCATAAAAGAAGTGGTCCTTGGGAACCATTCTAATGCCAAAGTTATGTTCATGAAATAACTGGTATTTTGGGGCGTTACCACAGCCATGTAACTCATAAGAAGAGGAAAATAAAGAGACTTTTTTCAAAGTAAGAGGGCCCTTGTATGACCCTAAGAAAAAGGAAATATTTGTATGGGTCAGAAGCACCTGGCTTTATTTTGTTTGTGCTTACAATTTTCCAGCTAGCATCATTTTGGTATTGCTTGCCATAGGGTTTTCAGCTGTCCTTGGCCTATTGTCCTGAAGGGTATTTCCAGGAGGAGAAGCAGGTGAGAAACACTTAAAAAAATACATATGCATTGACCCTAGGAAAGATGCTTTTGTAGTACTCTGCTGCTAGATCAAAAGTACATATTACATGTTCTTTCTATAAGTAACTGTCAGTTTTTTGAAAAAGTTGAAAGCAAGTGATGGAAATTACCAAACTGAGCTTTGAAGTCCTTCTTTGAAGTAGAGCAGCACCGTTGTGGGTCTCAAGGACAGTGTGTAGTCCTCTGCTAAGTATTCCTTCCTTCCTGGAAGGGGAAAAGAAGGGGAAGAATTTAGTCAAGGAACTAGTGTAAATGACCCATGACATGGACAGCAGGGTGGGGAGCAACTGTTGGAGGTGGGGGGTGGGGTTTGGGGGGGCAGGGAACAGCAAAGGGAAAAATTGGGACAACTGTAATAGCACAATAGCAACAGAAAAGGAGAGTTGCTGACCTGCCAGGCAAACACTTCTGCCTTTTAGTTTGTCTCATAAAATGATGAGAAGGAAATAAAACTGTGAACACTGATGGTTTTTAGTCAGTGTTTGAAAACATCTAACCAAAGAGCTGTTTTTAGTTTTGTTGGAGTTTAATTTTTTACATCTTTATTATCTTCCTTTTCAAAGATAATGGTTACTTGCTTGTTATAATGATTTTTATTATTATTTTGTGGTTGAAAATTAGGGCTTTAATGTCTGTTGGTAAGTAAAACAATACCTACATGGGATAAAATACGGACATAAAT
Source organism: Noctilio leporinus (assembly GCA_004026585.1). NCBI lineage: Eukaryota > Metazoa > Chordata > Mammalia > Chiroptera > Noctilionidae > Noctilio > Noctilio leporinus. The sequence goes on from PVIW01000313.1 coordinate 188,936, forward strand.
GAAAAATGATTCAGCTAATTGGATAGGATAAGTAATCATATTGCAAATGGGGTATGACTGTCCAAAATGTACTGTGAGAGCATGATATTTGGTCAATCTCTGATCATATAATTGAGATAAGTTATTTTGTCCCTAGTTTCTAGCTCTAGGCAGACAATGATTAAGAAATACATCCTGGCTTTTTCTTGGCAACACTTTTTGTTTTTGTTTTTGTTCTTTTGCATGTAGAAGTATGGATTCTACATGCCTTTTAATGGTGCACACTGACACAGAGTTAAACCTACATGATATGTTTTAAATAAACACATAAATAATTTTCTATATATTTTAAGCTTATTTCCTAATGTATTGATGTGACATATATTTTTACTTTAGATATTATGAAATATCCTCATTATAGTTCAGGCCAAAATGAAATATTATGAAAGGTATTTTAATTTACTGTCATCAATTGGCAAAGATATGGTGGGAAATTATTTAGCAGTAGAAATGATGAAACCAATGATTTATACATGATTTCATGCCTTCCACTGGAAATTCCTAATAAAAGTGTGGAAACATGAAATCAAAAGTATAGAAAGGACAGAAAGCTTAAATGTTATTGTGTCCAGTCCTGCTCCCCCATGTGAAATACTTTATCCACCTTCCTGGCAAAATTCATCAGGTGCTCAGTGAAGATGAGGTGACTAAACAGAAGAAAGAAAGTATCTAGGTTTAGCTAAGACATTTCTAGGAATTTCTGAAGGTATAGCTCACTCTTTTTTGAACAGCTCTAACAAGCAGAGTACTCCTAAGAATTTATTACTTTATTATTAATTATTATTAATACCATATTGATAATCTCTAACATATAAAAAGAAATATCCCAGCTAAAAGAAATACCAGGGTTACTATGCCAAACTTTATCGCACTTGAGGTTTGTAAGGAGAATGGAGATCCATAAGGAAGCACTAGGAAAAGCCATCTTATTTGCAATGGCTTATTAATATGCTACATTGTTTTTAATATGCTGAGTTATCCTGTTCAAATTAACACAAAACTTAATGTAATAAAATGTAAATATAGAGGGGAAAACATACCAAAATCATCTGAAGACCAAATGGTATTGGGAATAAAAGTCACATAAATATATCCTTCAGTTTAGTATAAGTGGCTAAAAGGTATTAGTGATAATCTGTCCATTCAAGCTGGCTCCTATCAGTTTACCTCCAAATAACCTACATTTTCACAAGTGAGAAAAAGCAGGCACATTGTCATGATATCTTTAAACCCAGCATCTTCCCCTTCCCTCCTCCTTGTTCCGACTCTGAAAAGGAACTTCTCCAGGATGAACCCTGATAACATTAGATCTGGAGTTACCATCAGGGCTATTTCAATAGATTACCACACTGAACCCCGCCGGCCTCGTGTCTGAGACTGAGACTGGGGCTGGCTTTCTGCAGAAATGCTCGTTAATCTTCCTTTGCCTTTGGCCTCTGATTTCTGAGAGAGGGTCTAGTTTCTTGCTTGTGTATTCCAGTAAGAGTCAGCAAGGAGAAGTTTCCCTGAAAACGCACTGACAAAGGGAGAGAAATTGGGAGCAAGAACACTGTAGCTCTTGGGTCTGCCAACATTAATCTCACAAAGCTTCAGTTTCCGTAAGTGAAAAACTGTTACTTGGATGCTACTGAAGACCAGAGCTCTAGGTGTAATCCTCACCTTGAGGAAAATGTCAGTATCTTTCACAGTACCTACAATTCTTGGGAACGGTAATGAAATTAATGAACTTGTATAAGAGAGTGTGAAGTGTTGTATATAGTTCAAACCGGTCAGATGTAGATATCTTAAAAAGACAGAAAGGCAAAATGCATCAGTAGCCAGAGTCCCCACAGAAATTCACTTAAGATTCTGCTCTTGTGTTGTTACAGGGGGTTAAAACAAAGTCAGGATTGAATCAAAGCCCCCAAAAGTCTGTTGCAAAAGGTAGATCATGTTTTATCCCTAAAATATTTTAAAATGACATATTTCACACCTACATGTAATTTAAATGCATTGAGATAATTACATTCATATTTTGTATGTGCACTATTTGATGAGCTCCAACAAATGTATATGATCATTTAACCACCACCACTGTCAAGATGTATACATCTTCATGGTTCTAAGAAAGTACCTCTGTGACCCTTTGTAATCAATCCCCTTTTGGCACCCTAAACTCTGGGTGTCTCCTAATCTATTTTGAGTCCTTTTAGCTTTGCCTTTTACATAAGATTTCACACTCAGAAGATTAAAAACAAATACTAAGAATAAATACTTGTAGGTAAAAAGTTAAGACATCAGCAACAGCTGATGGAAGAAATAATTAAAAAGTAACATGATTGGTATGAAAATTTGAGTTTACAGTTTCTGATTTGAATGCTAACTGTTTTTTCTTCTACATTCAAACATTCTTTGTTACTGGAGTGTTAGGCCCTACTCAGAGAACAATAGGAATAAAGCTGCCACCATAATCAAACCAATACAATTTAGCTTGGAAACAGATAAAGAGTTTGATGGAATGGAATAAAGAGGTAAGAAATAGATCTGTGCTTAGAGGGGGACTTACTACATGGCCAGGCTGGCATTTCAATTCCAATGAAAATGATCATTTTATTCAGTGAACAAGAGTCTGTCAGAGCAGCTCTTGTTCTTGAGGGGAATAAAGTTATCTGACACCACACATGAAATTTCAAGTAGATTGAAAAATTTAAATACAAGTAATGCTTTAAACTATTAGTAAGTAATTTAGGAGAAGAATAGAAATAGAGATGATATTCCTAGGAGAAATAGAAAACCCAAAGGGAACATACATCAGACATAGATATTTTTGCATGGCAGAAAAATGATGTAAACTAGATTAAAAATGAAGATTGATTTACGTCAAAGAATAAACATCTTTTATATACCAAAATTTCTGGAAAACTGATTGAAGTAATCAAAAGATAAGAACAACATTACCTCAGTAAATTTGTAACCCCAATGGCTGATAACAAAAAGTTGTTCATCCTTATTATGAATTAAAATAAAAATTTAAATGACAATTCTATTTTATATAAGATTTGCAAAATTCTAAGTTGGGCTTATACCCAATACTTAATGAGGACATGGGGAAACAGACATCCTAACATATTGGGGTGAGTGCAAATTACTTCCATCATTCTGAAAAGAAATGGGATGATTAAAATTTTACATACCATTACAGGACTCTAGCTTATTGCAATGGAAGTACCAGTACTCATACCATTATATACAAGACTATTTTCAAAGATATTTATTGCATTATTTTCTAAGAGGCAAGAGACAAGATGAAGTTCTTTTAAGAGTAAAATAATTGAATCATTATGACACATCTGCATATCAAAATAGGATGTAACTATTTAAAACCCTATGAATTAGACATGCCCTGCCCTCTCTAGAGTATGCTGGCTCTTTATTCCCTGAAGAATGAGTGGTACCCTTGCCATTCTCTCTCCTAAGCTCCAGGGGCCCCCCTTTTGGATCTGTAAGTTGTTTCCTGAGCCTACGCAGCCCACCTGGCTCACCTCTACTACCTCTATAACTCTCTAAATAAACCTTCTCTTATGGTTTGAAGAAAGATGTCTTATATCCATAGGTTGGCTTTGATATTCATTGTATTGTTTTGAGAAACCACATCGGACAATAATATGTACAGTGTGATCTCACTTTTGTAAAACAGTGTGCATGCATTTTTAAATAAATACATTTATATGTATAAACATAGAAAAAATTGTGAAGTTATGCACACCAGAATGACCAGAATGTCAGGCTATTATCCCAAGAGTGTCAGGGGAGATTATTATTTTTAGAAAATGTATCTTTAGATTATTGCTTCTATTATCATGAACACATATAAAATTTGAAACTAATAAAAAAGAGAAATGGGAAAATAAAAAGACTGAGTCAGGCTTCTAAGTGAACTGGGGCCAGAGACAATAAATAGACTGTCCCATATAAGAAACTTGCTCCCCTGTGCTCAGGAGACAAAGGCCATATTGTGATGGGAGCTGGAGGTGCGAAGACTCACCTAGTCTAAGGCCTTGGTCACAGACAGAAATCCAGGCTGGAGCTTGGGCAACCATATTGTTAGTTAAAGTAATGCTTGATTAGTAGATTTTTTGAATTATATATTTTTTATTGCAGTGGTACTTGGTAAATAATAGGCCAGTTTGAAAATGCTACCTTTCAAAAAATTAACGATAGTAAGTATTAGACATTGGGATTCTGAGTCAAAAGCACATTTGGTTGTGCCCATCTCTTTCAATAGTGGAGGGAATAAATAGCAGAGGTATCAGAGCCAGGCTTCCTGGTCATAATGAATTCGAATCTGCTTTGCAATCATAAGCAAGTGTATATTATTTACTCTAGAGTCAGTGTGCTCAGTTTAATAAAATGCAACTGTGTCCATGGAGACCTCTCCCCAATAGCTGTATACATATTAAATGGGTGGGTTGGTAATGGAAATAAGTCTTTTGATCATTTAAAATAAGGAACTCTTGAAATAATTGAAGAATAAGTGATGTGATGCTATACAATATAAAATAAAAAATAGGAAGTAATATTAAGCTACATCTTATATACTTCTGTAGCCCTCCCAGCAATGCCTAGCACAGTTCTTGGCTCAAAAATAAGTAAGTAAATAAATAAAGGAGTAAATGATGTGATAAAATTATTATGAGTAGTTTTCCTTATGGTGTATTTGGCATGTGGGCCTTAAAGGGAATGAATGCACTTACTAAGTTTAGATTTTAAGCCTATGAAATTTGAAATTTACCACACATTTTGGAAAGCAAGTAGGAACCATGAGATACTGATTTGCTACTACTCTCAAAGTGCTTCTTGCTGCGACATGACTTTTTATTTCCAGAGGAAAAGCTTGTTTCAATATTTATGGCATGTAAGAAAGTGCAAAAGAATATTACAACACCCCTTCCACATCGCCTGGGTCATACTTATTTTTAGATGGAGGGAGTAGCCACAACCAATTTTTATAGCTCTGTTGTTTGGATTTACTCTGTGCATATATATATGCGTGTGTGTATGTGTGTGTGTGTGTGTGTATATATATATATATATATATATATATATATATTCTTAATTATATTTTAAATGTTTCTAAAGAGTTACAAACCCTCTCTTTTGCACAAAGGTTTACTTTGGCAGTATGCAATTGTTTTTATTATATGTTATCCTCTGTTTGGCCTTACTGTTAGCTAAAACAGACAAAAGATGTCCAGGAAAATTAAGCCAGTTCTCAAATCTGGAAATGGAAGAGCCCCTAGGGGAGGATTTGCAATGGAACTAACAGAGACTAAGGATCCTCTCTAATTTGCTATCCTGTCAAAGTTCTTCCACATCCATTATTATGAAATGTAATTGCTTTACATATCAAATTTACATCTCCCAGACCTCTGAAGGATTATCCATCTCTTCAATTCCCAAACTAACCTGATTTAGGATAACAGAACTCCAACATGTTATGCATGATAGGTTTAGATAGTCCCATTAACATCAAGGACTGGATGTTGGACATTCACACACAGCATGTATAGCCTTTGCCTTGTTCAGAACAAACCCATGAGATAGGTAGAGGACACACTTTCCCTATAATATACAATTATCCCCAAAGTCATAGAACTAGGTAGTGGCAGAGTCATGATTAGAATCCAGCTTTTCAGGCTCAATAATTCTCCATTTTCATGTCACCATATTTTTGTTCTTGGAAGTCATATTAATATTGGGTCATCATATAATAGACTACATGGAATTTAAATTTTAGGTCCATTTGGCCCAGAGGCTGTTTTAATTGTCTGAATGAATGTATTACCAATGTGTGCAGCCATGTAGACATGGATCTGCAAATTAAACAACAGAATATTGCAATTTCCTCTGAGCCAGTCTATAATCACCTTTGGAAATGCTCTACCTCATAATGCTTCAGTATGTCACATTAATAAAGGAGCACTTTCTTTATTTTCTTTCTACCTGGACTATATACCAGGTCTAACAATTTAGCTCATTGTTTTAGTTTCTCTATCTACAAAACAGGAAAATAATAGTACCTACCTAATAAAACTATGATTATAAACAGAATAATGTTAGGTGCTGAAAGTGGTATCCAGGCATTATAAGAACCCCGTGAATACCTGCTTCCTTTTCCCACTCTTTTTCCTCTTCTTCTTCTTCTTCCTTGTTCCTCTTGTTTCTCGTTGTTTGTTTCTTCCCCCTTGTACATCTTAGCATGGCATTATAATCTTTCCCTTTCTCTTCTTTTTCCCATAAAAATGCACTCATTTCGTGCATCACTTCAAGGACTTACTAGGCTCCATTGACTTTTAAGAGGAAGCATTTATCACTTTTCATATTATCTCTTTATTAAATCATGTATGAACTTTCTAGTTCTTTTTTTAGTATTCTAAAGGAGCACTTTCCAGTATAATCTGTACAGTTCAGGAAGAGTTCTTGGCAGAAGTAAATGCTTCCCACTCTCAGCTAGTCAATTCACTCATACTACCAATTCTTGCTAGGGCACAGAAGGTGACTGTCTCGGTCACTGCAGATGCAAGGATGTGCATTGAACATTCTGCAATAAATCAGGCCCACTTAAGGTGATGTACAGGATGGGACAATTAGGCAGTTTTCTTCATTCAAATGATGGTGGACTAAAATGCTTTTGGAAAGAAGACTCAAGATAAATTTCTGTTTTCAAAATAGGACTGGACTCCTTTTGGGTATATTGGTCATTGATCAAGACATTTTACATAATATTTTTTTTCAAGAACCTTTGCCAAAATTATCACGGTCACCATGCATTCTTTAGAATTATAATTTTTATGCAGTTGATGTTAGAAACCAGGTTATAAAAATATAAAATAATTCTTTCAGAGAAAACTTTTAATATGTCATTACAAATGGAGCAAGCCTCTTGAGAAATAATTAGCATCTATCACTAGTAATTGTGGTCCAAGTTCTTCATAGTATTAAATAGTAGACCAAAACCTAGAAATAATATAATAATTTCTGAAATATTCTTTAAGACAGTGGATATTTAGAAAGGAGTTGGGATCCAGACATCTTAGTAATTTATTTGAAAGACAGAAATTTATTTTTTGAGCTGTGGGAAATAAAGGAAAGGAAAGTTTCAGTAGTTACTCATACAGTACAAAATTTCATCTTAAAAAAGTTAACCTAGGTTGATATTACAGTGTTGCTTGGAAATTAGTTTCTATTATTTTTTAACAGTCATTGGAAACAAGTCGTTAAAAAGCATCCCCATTCAGGATCTGAAATCTTTCAACTTTTTCTACCATTGTTTTCTGTTTCAAGGTCTTTTCAAAATTTAACCTTGTTCAAGATTGTAAATAATTGATTATTGATAATCTTACAATTTTTCCAAATGATTATTAAGTATAAAAAGGTCATTTCAGTTTAAGAACTCTCTGTATGAATGTTCTATTGCTGTTGCAATTTTGCAATGCATAGAAGGAGGTGTTTGCTAGCATTTTGGTGCAATAGCATATGTCAATAATACCTTAATAATGGGCTGAATGGAGAAGCAGTTCATGGTGAGGTGTTAGCAACTCCCAAGACATTTTAATAAAGTAGAATCTGACCATGGAGAGTATCTATGGGCCATTATATTAGTGTTGCTGATATTGGGCACCTTTAAGCCATACTGTGATGTTTTTATCTTCTACAACCTTATCCAAGGCTTAGCTCAAAAGTCACCCTCTTTGTAGAGACTCCCAACAATCCATAGTGTCTTCCCTCTTCTTTTTTCATACTGCTGTGAGTCCCTGTACTTCACCTGTCTATCTAGTCCACTGAATTATAAATTCTTTTTTTCAATTTTTTAATTAAAAAAATTTTTAAATATTTTATTTATAATTTTTCAGAAAGTGGGAAAGGGAGGGAGGCAGAGAGGGAGAGAAACATCAGTGTATGGTTGCCTTTTACCTGCCTCCAACTACGGATCTGGCTGGAGACCTGGCTTGCAACCTGGTTATGTGCCCTGGCTGGGAATCGAACCAGCGACCTTTGTGTTCACAGACCGGCACCTTATCCATTGTGCCACCAATCAGGGCCTGAACTATGAATTCTTAAAGGAATCTAATTCATTTTTGTAACCTAACATTTAGCACAGTACTTGGCACACGATTGGTGTCTGCTGATTTTAAAATGAATGAATTCCCATGTAGAAACAGTACGTATATCATGTAGCCCTTAGATTACTCAGTTTCTAATATATATTAATTTTAAAAAACATCAAGTCTACCAGAAAAAAAAGCATTCTTCACATGCATATTAACCAGTTATTGACTTGTAAGACTCTGTTGGTGTATAAAAATAGCTAAGCTTTGCTAAGAATTTACTCTATGCCAGGCAGTATTAAGAATACTTGACATGTAGTGATCTTCTTCCAAATTCTAAGATGTAATTATTATTAATGCCATTACTACTTCACTAAAATTATGTGTTAGTGAGATTCAAGGCCAGGCAAAGTGTTTCCAGAGTCACTGTTCTTAACCACCAGACCAAGCTGAGTTCTAACAAATATGCTACTGAAACACTGACTATAGGATACTCCCCCTGACAGATAACAGCAGCTTGTCAATGACTTTAAGTTTCAGGGCTATATTTCTTCTTGTTACCCCTTCTCCTGTCATAATTCCCAGCAAAGTACAACAAAACATTGGGACTTGCTGCTGCCAAAAAGAAAAAGTTATCTATAGAGCTTTGTATTTTTCATAAAGAAGTTTTACTTTCGTAATAATCATTACATAATTTCTCATTTTATCCTTTACAGTTAGCACAGAATAAAAAATACTTATACAGCATCCTTTCTGATTATGAAGAACTTTCATATGCCATGTCTGTGAGGCTCTTTCCTACATTTCTGGGGCTTACTTTTCCTATTTAACACAGAAGGTCACCTAGGTTTAGAGGGGTTAACTAGAAGCTCTCCACTCTGGATGCCTATTCGAATCACCTGGGTCTCATAAAACAGAGGAAAAACAAGCTCATACCTGGGAGCCCACTCAAGGCAAACTAATTTAGAATTTCTGGGCTGGACAAAGAAGTCGGCACTTTGGTACCCCCACCGCCCCCACCCTGGTGGTTTCATTGCGCAGTGAGGCTGAGACGCACTGGGGTAAATGAATCACGCACAACTCCCAAGCTGGACCTTAACTCTGGCCTGACGTCTCAAGCGATGGTAGGTCACATCCCCGTCCTCTTAACACTGCAGGTGTCTTTTTCTAAGGGTTACTAACACCCTGAATTACGCGGTCACATGTGGAGTGGAGGATTCTTTGTTCGTCCTTAAGAGTAAGTTTGGATGAACAGTAGCAATTGCTGATGGCCTAACCTACTTCGGAAAAATCTCATTTAGATTATAGAAAGATGCGGCCCATGGAGAGGTTTGTGGCAAATTGACGCACCCACCCACAGCTCGCCCTCAGCTCCGCAAAACCTCCCAACTAAGCAGTCCTGTAAAAATATTATGTTTGCGGCGGGGGGCATCCCTTAAAGAGAATTTTAGCCCTCCTTTCTGAGTTTGGAGCCTTCTTTAACCCCTCAGAGAAGTTCTGCAGTTTCTCGTCATAGTCCATCACTTTTCCATCAAAGTTTTGGTGCTGGATTATCTCAGGGATCTCTTCAGGCTGAAAATACTCCGGGAGACCGTGGGTTTTAAAGGTGCTGGGAGTTACTAAGTGACCACCTCTGAAGTCACTCTGAGTAACTCTGTGGCAGGTAGCCCCTTCGCACTCAGCCACCAACGCGACTTGAGGCATGATTGCTGCTGCTAATGTGCCTGCTTGGGTAAACCTGGAGCTGGGTCTGACAAGAGTCAGATAGGGATATTGACTAGCTCAGTTGGACACAGCTGTGTTTGCTCGGTTCCTACGGCTGGACTACAGCTTTGGCAATGATTAATGTGCCAGTTCATCCTCTCTCTCGCAATCTCAGCAGTACGCTCACTTCTTTCTTGGAACTCTGACTTGGATCACTTTTTTTTTTTTTTTTTTCTTTTTCGTTTTGGCTGGACCTCTACATCCAGCCTAATGTTGACTGCATAGTTCTCAAGCTGACCTACTTACTCTCAGACCATGTCTCCTCTGGCCTGGGAGATAAGCACATGTTCACCTGACATGCTAGCCATCTCCCTAGCTAGACTTTATATCGAATAGTCTTGTAGATTCCCTTCCTGTTCTGGTCATCTCCTGGTGCAAAACAAACTACTCTTAAACTTTGTGGCTTAAAGTAAATTACTATTCTTATTGTTCATGGAGGTTAACCAGGCTCAGTTTAGAGGTTCTTGCTTGGGTTTCTTTTACGAGGTTGCAATTAGATGGCACATGGGGATGGTGTCATTAAATGGGCCAGACATCCAAAAGCACCTCCTCAAAAGACTGGAAGTTGATATTGGTTATTGGCTGGGGACTCACCTACATCTAATGACCACAGAAACTACATGTGATCTCTCTTTATGACTGGTTTCCTAGTGTGCCAAGAATGAACATTCTAGATACCTAGGTAGAAGCAGCAAGTCTTCTTAAGACCTGAGTCCCAGAATGTTATTTCCGCCATGTTGTATGAGAAAAACCAGGTCAAAAGGCCATCCCAGATTAAAGGAGAAGGGGAACATACTTCACCTCTCAAAGTCAGGAGCAGTATGCACTTAAAGGGAGAAAAGGAATTAATGTGAAACTGTCACACATTCACCATATTCCCCTTTTAATCCTATCCCTGTATTATGTGTATATTTTTAGAGTGGTAAGTTAAGACCAAAAGTTCTGCAATTTTTTATAATAGAGCCCATTCATAGTCTTAAAAATATTATGGTTCTTTTGTCTGTATTATTATAATAAATATAATAAATAAATTAATATTTATTATATTAGAAATTAAAATGGAGACATTTAAAAATACCTTATTGTAAAATAATAGGGATACACCTACTTGCTAATATAAATAACATGCTTAAATGAAAATAACTATTTCTAAAACAAAAACTTTTAGAGAGAAGAGTGGCACTTTTACATTTTTACAGTGGGAAGAAGTAAGGATAGCTTTTCAGTAGCTACCAGTGTCTGACTCTGTTAACCTTTATTATCTCTAGTTTTAAAAATGTGACCACTCATTTTTTCTTTATCATTGACCAGATTGGAAAAGAGAAAGATGCACAGATTCATTTATTATATTTCAGTGTAGTAGAAAGGGTTCTGATCTAGAAATAACAAAGTATATATTCCCAACTAGCCACTTTATGCTTGGCTTCAATCATTACCCCCCTAAACTTCATTTCCTACTTTTAAAAATTAGGGGTTGTGGCCCTGGCTAGTGACACAGTGGATAAGACACTGGCCTGCAAGCCCAAAGGTCACTGGTTGGATTCCCCAGCCCTGTCATGGAAAACCATATTAGGTCTTGAGATAAGTATGGGAATTCATGTGTGCTTCAGCTTCACTTGGATGTCCTTTTCTTATTATCATATGTGGTTTATCTAAACTGGTCTATATTCCTATAGTTTACTTTGTTGGAAAAAAAATGACAACACTGTAGGGAAGTGAAGGTTTTATAAACATATGCCAAAATTCCTTTTTCTTTATTTTTATTTTTTCAGATTTATGACCGATTCATATATTTCTTCCATTTTGTACAATTAAAAAAATTAAGTTCCTTTGATGTGTCTGAAATAATTAACTGACCTACTGTTTGGGCCAATTCAGAATTATAGAGGCACAAATAAATAATGGAGTCAATAATTTAGAGTAACAATTCCTGACATAAATTAAGTCTGGCCCTTTTACCAGGACTCCTAAATTTCTATCCTTCATGTCTTAAAAGACATATTTTGACCACCCAGATGTAGACAACAAATAGGGAAAGAGCAAGAAAAAGTGATGGAATAGGCAAAGAAACAGCATTATGCTAATCAACTAAGGCACTTTACCTAGTTTTAAAAATTAATACCCTGCAGAACATACTCTATCTTTTGGAAAAAATGCCTTTCCATCTCCTATTCCTGTCATACCCACAGTCTCAGTACCCAGTTGTCATAACGTCCCAGCCTAACATGAAAAAATGTTTTAGTTTGCTTTTGGAAATGTGATTCAATCTTGCTGGCAGGGACTCCTTTGAAAGACTTTGACCCATTCTCAGGATGCTCTCAGTTTGCCAGAAGCAAGCTACAAAGGGGATGGGGTTTCACAAAGAGAGAGTTCAGGAGACTCCATTAGTATAATTCCTCTTCAGGGCTGCCCTCATACTTCTGCCAAGACCCAGCGAGGTGCCTCCATGAGGGCACCTAGTCTTCTCTTTCAAAGATATCCAGTTTCTCAGGCTCCAGGCTATGAAATAGGGCTTCAGAAGGCATGAAGTGCTTCCTGGGAACCTCTGGAGAAGCAAACATTGACAGGTAATGTCACAGCTGCCTATCACTATCCAACAGCGCTGATCCCTGGGCCAGTTCCCGGCGCACACAGTGTTGCTTTTAAGTCCTGCTGATTTGGACTCAAGTTTTTCCCTTTTAGCATCTTGCCTGAAATTTCTGTTTGACTTGGAACTCCCCGACTACCAAATTAAATAAAATGAGCGTGATAAAAAAAATTCATTGAAATTTACCACAGCCATTTGAAGAACCTTCCAATAAAACCAGAAAGAGAGCCAATGGCCATCTGCTCGGTGACATAGAACAAAAAAGCTGCCCACTAGGAAACCAGGAACAGGAAGAATACAACTTTTCCACAGTCTCCACTTATCTAAACTTCAGGCCTTCCCAAGAATTAGTGAAATCCATCTGGAAGAGTACTCAGTACATTTGCCAGCAGAGAGGAGCTTGCTTTTGTTTTGCTAATGATAGAGTATTAAACACGCACACACAAACTCCCATAAACAAGTACAGATGCACAAGAGATAGGGTCTTTCAGGCCCTTTGTTCTGCCCAGTGACCACCAAGTTGAGGCAAACTCAGTTTTTGGCATTGAGACAGCTCCACGTTAGTAGAGGAGATACATAGATAAGGTAGGTGTAAAATGCGGTGGAAAAAGATTTCCTTTCAGAATTATATGTTTCTTTTTGAAATATGTTTTCTTTTTGATAAAAGGAGAGGATCGGCATGGCACCAGATGAGTTAGTTAAAAAATTAATCTGCATAAAGGGAGTCACAGTTCAGAGGGTGAACTCATACTAGCTGTATTTATTGCACCTGTTTAAAAAACAAAACAAAACACCAAGACTCGGTATGCTCAGTGGGTTGGGCATTGTCCTGTAAACCAAAAGGTCACTGGTCTGATTCCTTGTCAGGACATGTGCCTGGGTTATAGGCTAGGACCCCAGTTGGGGACATGCAAGAGGCAACAAGATTGATGTTTCCTTAGCACACTGATAGTTCTCTCCCTCTCTTTCTCCTTCCTTTCCCTTCTCCTCTCTCTAAAAAATAAATAAATAAAATCTTTTTAAAGAAAGCAATCACCCAGTAAGTTCTGGAGATCTAATGGACAGCAGACCAAGCCAGACCAAACCAAACCAATCAAAAATTGATAAACTATCACTTGAAGAAATGAAGTAAAAAAACAAGTTGAGTGAGAACAATCAAAACTTAAAATAGCATCTAGTTTCACATGTGTCTCTTTTTATACATAACATTCATATATGTATATATTTATGTTGTAACAAAGATCACTACATATAATAAATGCTCTATAAACATTTGATAACAAATAACTGGCTGATGAATATATCATGTAGGCTTTAAATATTGTCTTTGTAAATAGACTCAAAGACTGAACAGCAAATTACCACGAACAAATTTGAAGTCCTTGGCATATGTGTGTAATAAACTTTAGATATTTTGGTATTTCCACTCTACTATATTCCACTTAATTAATGCATTAACATTTTCCTAGTAATTTTCCTTAGGTATTTGTGCTTTCTTTCTCTGTTAAACCGCATTTTCAAAACTAGGATATTCCAGGGCTCTGGTATTTGATGATAAAGCACATTTGCAATTTTTTTTTGCAAACAATGTTCATAGTTATAAAATATGTGTGTACTTTCTTGGTTTTTGTGTGGAAGGAGTTCTTTCATCATTTTTCTTCTACCAGTATCCCTATGGGATATCTCAAGACACCAACATCTGGTTAATGGTTTCTTGGAAAGGCACACTTTTTCAATACAAAATGTTCTTTTCCTTAAAATAACAATAACAACCTAATTTGCATACTTTTAGACACTTAAAATATTGAATAAAATTAACCTCTCCTTAATAAATATCAGCTTTTACCTTATACTTCAATGTACTTATTTAGGTTAAAAATATGTATGAAGGTAAATAATTTGGTAAGTTAATATGCAAAATATAGAAATACTTGGAATACCTGATAAAAGCTAGAGAAGTAATGTGATGATGTGGTGATAGGCACATAGGTAACATGATGCACGTATTGTAGGAGAAGAGTAGATACAGGTTTAGTACGATAAACTTAAATTAAAACCATGCTTTTATCACTTTGATGGCTGAGAAATCATTTCTTAAAAATATTCTATTTATTATTTTCAGAGAGAGGGAAGGAAGAGAGGTAGAGAGGGAGAGAGGCATCAGTGTATGGTTGCCTTTCACCTGCCTCCAGCTACCAACCTTGCTGGAGACCTGGCTTGCAGTCTGGTTATGTACCCTGGCTGGGAATTGAACCAGCGACCTTTGGGTTCACAGGCCGGTGCCTTATCCTTTGAGCCACCAGCTAGGACTGAGAAATCATTTTAATACTCTCTGAGACTTAGCTTCTTAATCTATAAAATTGGTATGTTCCTACCTCAAACTTTTCATCAATACTGTTTTTTGTTAAATTTAAGTGAATAGTGCTGTAATACTTACTACATGCCAGGTACTCTTCTAAGCATTTTCTAAGTGTAATTTATTTAATTTTCATGGCAGGCTTGTGGAGTAACCACTTCTAGTTCTACTTTCTTTTTTAAATTATATTTATTGGGGCAAAAACCTTTATTGGGGCTACATTAGTTAATAAATTTTATAGGTTTCAAGAGTATATTTCTATGATACATGAAGTATATGTTGCATTTTGTACCCACCACCCAAAGTCAAATCATCTGTTACCATACACTTGGCCCCTTACAACCACTTAACCCGCATTCTGCTGGTAACCACCATACTGTTGTTTGTGCCCATGAGTTTAAGTTTTATATCCCACATCTGAGTGAAATCATATGGTTCTTAGCTTTTTCTGATTTCCTCATAAATGGCAATAGTTCATATTTCCTTATGCTAGAGTAGTATTCCATTGTATACATACACCACATATTCCTTACCCAGTAATCTAGAGAAGGTCACTTCAGTTGTTTCCATGTCTTGGCCATCATGAATAGTGCGGCCATGACCATAGGGGTGCGTGTATCATTGCAAATAATTTTTTTTAAAAACCCAGAAGAGAGATTGCTTGAGTTATATGGTAACTTTATTCTTAATTTTTTAAGAATCCTCATACTGTTTTCCAGTGTATGTACCAGTTTACATTTCCATTTGCAGTGAATGAGGGTTTCTTTTTCTTCACAACCTCTCTCACATTTGTTATTACCTATCTTGTTGATAATAGATATTTTAACAGGTGTGAGGTGGTCTCATTGTAGTTTTAATTTGCATTTCCCTAATAGCTAGTGAAATTGAACATCTTTTCTTGTATCTGTTGGTCATTTGTATGCTTTCTTGGGAGAAGAGTCTGTTCGGATCCTCTGCCCATTTTTAAATTGGATTGTTTGGTGTTAAGTTGTATGAGTTCTTTATATATTTTGGATATCAACCCCTTGCTGGAGATGTTGTTTACAAATATCTTTTCTCATTCATTTTTTTTTTCATTTTGTTTTGTTTGTACTTTCTTTTGCTGTGTAATAACTTTTTAATTAGATATAGTTCCCTTTTGTTTTTGCTTTAGTTCCCTTGTCTTTGGGTTCAAATTCATAAAATCTTCTGTAAGACCAACGTCTATAAATTTAGTACCTAGGTTTTTCTTCTATGTAATTTATTATTTCAATTATTTCAATTTCTTATCTTTAGGTCTTTGATGAATACAGTTGCAAAATCTTAAACAAAATATTAGCAAATTGAATACAACAATGCATTAAAAATAACACATTGCAATCAAGTGGAGTTCCTTCTAGGAGCACAAGAATGGTTCAATATATGCAAATTGATCAATGTAATATACCACATTAAGAAAACACTGGATTTTATCAATGGATGCAGAAAAGGCATTTGATAATATACAATATCCATTCATTGTTAAAACACTTAATAAAATGGGTATAGGAGAAAGTACATCAACATAATAAAGTCCATATATGACAAACTATCGGCTAATATCAAACTTAATTGTGAAAAATTGAGAGCTTTTCCTCTTAAGATCAGGAACAAGACCAGAATATCTAGTCTGACCACTTTTAATCCACATAGTACTGAAAGTCCTAGACAGAGCAATTCAGCAAGACAAAGAAATAATAAAAGACATACAAATTGGGAATAAAGAAATAAAAGTGTCACTTTTTGCAAATTATATGATTCTTTATATAGAAGGCCCTAAAGACTCCACCAAAATCTGTAGAAACAATAAACAAATACAGTAAAGTTGTAGGATAGAAAATTGATGTATAAAAGTCCACTTTATTCCTATATTCTATTAATAGCTTCACTTTAAAGATAAGGAAACAAGACATTTACATATGGTGATTTTCATCTATAATATACCTCAGACAGTGGCATACCAAGGCAAAATCATGGGATGTGGTCCATTCCAGGTATTTTTTAGTAGATAATTTAAAACTAATAAAAAAACCAACTAAAACTTGGCCTGTGTTTTATAATCAGCAGGGAATTGGCAATTCTACACAATGTCAGTGATAAAATATTTCCCTCAGGATAGATAATTCCCATCTCTCATCTGTTAATATTCATTGCCCTCAGTATTTGTAATCATGCTTTTGTAATTAAAATAAGGAAAATAAAATTATAGAACTTGTAAAACTTTTTGAAAATTTAACAGAAATATGAACGGATTCTAGGTTTATAGATAGTGTTGAATAAGTTTGTGTACATATTTACAGGAGTGGGCAAAACTAGGTTTACAGTTGTTCCTATAGAGAATAATGTAATAATTAATAATAATAATACAATAATAAACTGTTTCACATACTCATACACCTACGTTTGCTCACCTCTGCATATAATTAGCATATCAGTGGCATCTGCATTTTGTCTTTATATTATACACATGATGTTCATTGGAGATTAGAATTGGTAAAATTTTCAAATGCACTTTTCTCAAATCATATAAATAGATATTTCCAGAGGAAGTTGCAGGTTAAAACATATAGTTCCTAAAATAACAATAATGATAATAACAAAAACAGAATTAAGGAGTATTTTCTTTTACCATTTAAAAAAAAATTCAAGCCTGTGTTTTAAGCCTGATGAAGTCTGATGTCATTGAGTAGTGACTCTACCTCAATTCACCTTCAGCATCATATGAAAAGTCATATTGTATGGTGTAAATGATCAAGATTGACTCGTGACAGTTAGAGGTACAATGGGTCATTTTTCAGTTATCTGCTTTGCCAAGCTGCTCAATCAGTTGGGACATGTTGAGCCATATAAACCATGTTAACAGTCAATTTTGGCAACTGATGCAGTTTTTTAAATGACAGTATCAAAGCTTATTTTGGATAGCTGTACCCTCTAAGGATTAAGACAATTTACCAAGAATACTAATTTGGGTTTACAAATACCAATCCTTGAGTCATTTTTTTTTTTTTTTCTATGAAATCTACTTATTGGCTTTTAAAATAGTCACATGAAATAGCAACCTTTAAACTTGCCTCCAATGGGTTTCTATACGTAGGAAGTCCCTACGTGACGTTTGAAGGCTGGTTCAAGTTCAGTATTGGCAGGTGAGGTCTGGCCTGGCCAGCATAGGCAGCAGATTCAGTCAGGTGGGATCACATCTGCCAGTCTGTCCATTTCTTGCTGTGCTATGCCAATGCCAGGGGACATCTGGTGAGGAAACTCAGCCCATTTGTTTTTGAACAAGGCACCCAAAATTTTTCAGTATGTTTATTATATAGTTATTTTTAAATAAAGGACAAAACAAAAGCTATATTTCAACATTAAAAAGATGTTGATGTATACTTTCATGTGTGCCAAAAGAAATAGAACATTCCCTTGCAAAAGTGTGTATTGAAGTGAAAAGAAACAAATGGTCCTTTATTTATTTATGTAAGGCTAGTCATTGGATATATTGCATCATTTAAGCTTCACCCTTACACTTCATTACCTACTAAAAATGAGCCCTGCTTCTAAGTATTTGGATAATCAGTGATGAGCTGTACTTTGAAATAGAGTGCTGCAGATTAAGCATTAGAATGAAAAAAAAAAAAAAGAAAAGAAAATTATACTTGATGTTTTGGAACATTAGAGAACATTTGCTTCAAAATTGGAAATTTCCTAAACTTCAAGTTTAAAACTCTTGGAAATACTTTATTTCTCCAATGCACTGACCCAGAAATCACATTTCTAGTTGTTATAAAAGATTTTTTAAAGTTTAAGAATTTAATGAGAACTAAAAGTCAGGCTTGAAAGCCCGTATCTTTGGACTTTCTACCATTCCTTCCTTCCTTCCTTCCTCCATTCCTCTCTTCCTCCCTCCCCTCCCTTCCTCCCTCCCTCACTTCCTTCTCTTTCCTCCTTTCTTTCTTGTCCTCAGTGGAATAAATTTCAAATTCCCTTTAGCTTAATATTAAATACCCACTATGCTTTGGGCCTTCCCTTGTTTTTACTGCATTCCCTTACCAAGTCTCCGCTGTGGCTGGAGTAAAATACGCATTGTTTCCTCCCACCTGCACCAAAATGAAGCATGCATTTTTACGGCCTCAATGCCTTTGTAAGAGTTGTTCTTTTAACTAACAATTCCCTCCCTCCTCCTCCCTAGACATTCATCAAGTTTAAGATTATCATCTACATTTCCCATGAAAAATTTCTTCTCCCCTCCAAATTACAGTATTCTCTCTTGCAGTAAACTCATAGGATTCACATAATGTAATGAAAATTATTTGCTGAAATTTTGCTATACTTTACCATGGACATAGATCCTGTTTTTGCAACCACATGGTATACAACTTGGGGCAAGAAGTGTGAATTTAATTTTCTTCAGTGTGCTCAGCTCAGAGTATTGAGAAACAAGGGCGCAGAGCGCAGGCATGGAAGGAAGGTGGCATTGCGAAGCTGTGCTGCACCTCTTCAGGTTTGAGTTTTAGTTCAGTGCAGGATGGGCTTGCCTTATTACACCTCAGCGCAAGGCTTTATGCTTCAATATAGTTCATCTAAGAGCTCTGTTTTGGAATTTGACAGTAAAGCCCAACTAATAATAATTTGGAACTTAGCTTTCTTTCGGCCACTGTCCCTTGGGTTTTATTTTCCTAGGACTCCTCAAGGGGACAGGGTTTTGACTAGAAAAAAGAGGGCTTTAAGCACTTTTTATTCTTCTGGCTGCATATCATCTGATACCACCCCCAATTTCTACCAGAATTTCTGACAATGAAGGCAGATTTCTCTAGTCCTTTTTGGGGACTCAGGGTGGGATCATGTCAGTTTGAGAAATGCAAGTCATGGCCAACAGCCATGTGCTCCCTTTTCCTCCGATAGAGTGTTGTTAAAAAAGAAATATTGCATCTGGACCATTAGATGAAAGGCAAGCTGGGACTTCAAATAGTCCAAAAGTGATCATCACTAACCCATACACTGCCATGAGAAAGCTAGAAAATTTCCCAGTTCTATACCCCAACACCAAGGCTTAGAGAGCTAAAAGTGGACTGATGTCAGCCTCTGCTCATTCACAACTACTGTGGTGAAGTCGGGCCAGAATATATAGAACATCTGAGCATGTTGATTTAATTTGCCTTTCTTAAAAGAGTATTTCCTCATGAGAACTGACATGTGTAAATTATAATGAAATGTAAATATTATACTTTAAAATCTTATAATAATTTCCTGATAAATATCCTCAATAAACTAGGCTGTAGCATTACATTACAGCCCGTTGCAGTTGGCTCTTCTGGTCTCCTCTTTGCTTACCGCAGCTATCTTTGATCACACTTTTAGGATGGAAATAACCTAGACTTAATCTTTTTAATAAAAAGAAAAAGGTTGGCAAACTTCTCTTATGAGTAAATGGAAAGGGCTTTACAAAGCAGCATATATAAAACTGAAACATTAATCCTAACCCTTCACTCTCTTATATGGGAATTAAGTTCAGCATTCTCAATGCAGCCAACTGAAATGGTGCGAAGTTCAGAAATTCTTTGGAAAGGAAACCAAACAGCTGATTTTCACTAGAGGAAAAGGCATTTCAAGAGTTAGGTGCAAAGCCCTGGAGACGCCTCTTCCAAGTCAATTCTCTTTAATTAGGTCATCATCTCTTCTAAAGAATGATGAGAGACCATTAAAAAATCATCATGTTTATCTATTAATTCTGTATTCTTAATTAAGCCCTCTACTGCATTATAAGACATGGTAAATCTAATTTTTCCTGAAAGTTTAGGTTGTTCCCTAGGGAAATATGACACATATAGAGAAATCTGGCAAATCTTTCAGTCCATCAGAAATTAAAGATGCATTAAAGAAGATTTTCAAGAGGGCCTCGGGAAGGAAAACTTTATTTCAGGGTAGAACATATCAAACTTTTTTTTCAGGCCCAAGTGGTAAATAGCATCTTTTTGCAGAGGAAATGCTTCTGTGAATGATCTCTCATGGACAGCAAACATCCCTTCACCCCTGAAAGCCATATTTCATTTCAGCCTCCAGCACAGCAAACATACTCGCATTCAGACACTCCACTACAGCGTTTGCTACGTAATTCCCAGAGCGGCCAGCTGTCTGCTTTTCATGTTCCAGCATATTTTAGAATTTAACCTTTGAATTTTCAATGTGATGTTGTGACTTAGAAACACACTGGCAACAGGACATGCTCCTTCAAAAGTTATATAATTTTCTTCATATCTTTTCAAATGCATTCTCCTATTGGTGAAGAAAATGTATTTTTATACTTGACTAAAAATAGTGTTGAAGTTAATTCCCACTTAAGAGAGTGGGGAATTGAGATATTGAAAAGCACTGTTCGGAAATGGAAAAGGATTTACACTTTGTCAAGGAGGCCATTTTTAGCACCTTATCAGGTCAACAACAAAGCTCTTTGTGAATTCAGTTTTGACAGCATTGGGATTATCACTTTTTTCTGTCCGAGGTAAACTTTAGTATGCATTCACCTTTTGCATAAATATCTGGAACATTTTAGCATGACAATTAAGCCCAATCACAGTTTAATCACACATGATGGTTACCTCCTTATTAAAGATTAGGGAGTTGAGGCCGATAAATTGACCTGCACCCGTAGGTCATGCAAATACCTGGCAGAATCCACTGTCAAGCTCCTGTCTTCTGCTTGGTGCCTCTAGGTAAGTACATAATGTGTGAAACACACAAATCCAGAGAACAAATATATTATTCATAGTGTGGTTGAGCTACTAACCGAGAGGAAAACGTCTTTTGTTTTCATCTCATCGAGAGCAGATGAAAGTCAGAGACTTGGATTCTGGTCCTTACTCCTCACTGCATAATCGTTAAAGGACTGGGAATTTCAGGAGACAGCATCCACAAACCTTCAGTGATACTGTGATTTGTAAGAAATGTACATTTGGGCATTCAGATGGCCAAAATGTATTTGGTCTTTATTCACAATTCCTAGCACACCAGCCCTGAACTCTTGGATTTCTCAAGTGTTGAGAGTGATAAAAAACGTCTGTTATTATGTGAATGGAGGGACTTGGAAGTACCGAGGGCCTTGCCAGGAGAGCTAACAACTTGATTACAGAGTTGGAGCTTTCAGTACCAACACCACCCACTCTACAGATCTCGGAGGGAAAAAGGCTAAAGATTAAATCAGCCCCCAATGGCCGATGATTTAATTAGTCATGATCTCATAACGAAGCCTCCCCAAAACCTAAGAGGGTGAAATTTAGAGAGCTTCAGGGTTAGTGAGCATGTGGAGATTTGGGGAGAAGGGTACACTTGCTCTACACCCCTTCCCACATACCTTGTCCCATGAGTCCTTTCAACCTGGCTGCTTCTGAGTTACACCATTTTACAATAAACCAGCGATCTAGTCAGTAACACATTTTTCTGAGTTCTGTGAGCAGTTCTAATTAAATTCAAAGAGGAGGTTGTGTGAACCTGTTATGGAGGAAAATGGTGCCACACACTAAACCCAGCAAACTCAGGGGAGGCCTTCATGGCAGATCTTACAAACTCAGAGACCCAGCAACCACAAGTAACCAAGTAGGATGCTGATCATCAAAATTTCTGACTAAAACTAGGTCATGGCAGGTAGTCACATCCTAGGCCTGTAGCTTCCTTGACCTGCAGTGAGCCTATTGTCTTTTTGCATCTGTGATAATAAACCTTTGACAATGTCATAGCAAAGTTCTTTTCCAGACCCCTCAGGGCACCACAGCACCAGAGCTGAAGACCACAGAATACTTTATTATTATCTCTTCATCAAATACTACCCCCATGTGCTGTAAATATTGTTAACTATTCTGTGCCCAGTGTAAAAAGAAGTGTCTTTCCATTTTACTTTTTATCTGATTCCAGTGATTTCCCCACTCTGTATTCTCCCAAATTCATCTATCACCAATAGATTTCACGTCAACCTCTTCATGTCTCCTCCTTTTTTTCTAATGCATGAAGTAAGCTGCTGAACTGCCATTCTTTGCAGCATTTTCTCATTCTGTTGAGATTTTGCTTCCCAGGAATGTTTGTCGGTTTGTCTCTATAGGTTTGGACATTTCTTACATGAGCACTAATTTATACTAGTTGGTCAGAAGCGCAGGTAACAACCTGGATTTGGGATTGACAGTCTGAGTTCACTGGATTGTGGGAACCTCCAGTCTTTAACCAGTTGGTCAGAAGCATAAAGAGCCTACCTAGATTGTGACTGCCATGGGAAGTGTGTGTGTGTGTGTGTGTGTGTGTTTGGGGGAGCAGTCTTATAGGACTGAACCCTAATGAACTGGGTGGAATCTGATCTTAGCTTCTGACAGAATTGAGTTGAATTCTTGGACACCCTGCTGCTATCTGAGATTTGCGAGTTGGCTAGTGGAATTGGGTTTAGGAACCCAATGTAGCTTTAAATCCAGTGTTCTTACCCTGAACATAATGACCTTCAGTAAGTTGTGATACTGAAAAATTGGTTGAGCCTAATCTTCTTTTACAAATGAAATGAAATGTCAGTCTTAGAGGGTTAGGACTTGGGTTTCATTTACTGGGTTAATGTAGTAAATATTGTGTGATAAAACTTCTGTTTTGTATTTGCATGTACATACAAGCTGGTGTGTGTCGGGAGGGTGGGTGAGTACTTGTTTCTTGTTCTGATTAAAACTCTTCTTCTTTGGGTCACAGTGATAATGAAAAAGAGAGCACGCTTACCTGACTTTGTTACATTTGTGTTTTCTCCTGAGGAGGACAAACCTTATTCTGTTCTAGTGATTATGACTCCTTGTTGGAGAGCCTCTTCCTGTTTAGAATCCCATTTAAAGATGAAATCCCAATAGACACAGAGCCACAATGTTCCCGTGTTAACGTCATTAGCTCATACCAGGCAGGGCAGGGCTCCTTGCTTCCTGCCCAGTAGTTAGGTGGCTGCACATGCATTAATAGTAAGCAGCATAGGAAGCTCAGAAATCTCAATGGACTTAATTATTTGGAATCTTTTATAAAGCAAGCAACCACAAGGATTTTTTTAGTTGTGTGGTTAAATAAAGAAGTGCTAAGCCCCTGAGGTTTATGAAATTTTAAACATCAATCTTTCTTAAAAGAGGCACTGATTCTCATGGAAGAAGAGCATGTGAGGCCTTTCATTGCCAAGTTTGCCAAATGTCCAGTAGTGAACCACATAAGTAAATGCTTTTTTTATTGTTTTAATGCCATATTTGCTTTGTCTTCACTTTTTATTGATAATTATTATGAATGCCTTGAAATGCTTCATCTTCAATTTATCAGTCATTTTATCAGAAAACAAAACAAAACTTAAAACATTTGTAATGTTGTTAATTTCCAAGTCTCATTATGTTAAGTAAAGTGATGAATAATTTTATAATGTGACTAATTTTATACTTTAATATACCAACTTTTAAGTCACATGTTCAGCTAATTGTATTTCACTATGTTTAAAAACAATTTTTAAGACTTTTTTTTTTTCCTTTTTACAATCTTCCTCCACTCCTGCTCTCCCCTCCCTGCCTGACAGTATTTTTATGAAAGACATCTGGGAACTTTATTCAGTGCAGTCTCTCACTTTATTCATTGCTGGCCTAGCAATTCAGAGTCTAATCATCATCAAAATAATAATTATAGATATTTCTCTGTTAAAATTGCTAAGGAGAATGTTCCCTCTGAAGGCTTAAAACAACTAGCACATGTTGTATGAGAGGCATTTTTATACCCTGTGGCCATAAAGCCTGGAAGAATTAGTGACTATGTGTAATAAATGGCTTCTGACATTAAATTAAAATACAATAAAATATTATTATCTGTTCCCAGACATTTTGGCCACCCTATGTATATAGATTCCTGAGTTAGTGTAAACAGGAAAGATACAATTCTTTGAGAATGAAGATTTACAAAACTCTTTAGCATTAGGCAGGCAAGTAGTATTAAGACTCAACATATGCTGTAATCCTTTATCTTTGTATGGCTGTGGTTTACAAAATGGCTTTATTTTAATTTTACAAAACTGCTTTGACATAAGAATTGCAACATTTACTTTACAGATGAGGAGACCAAGGCTGAGAATAGTTAAGTGGCTTCTTCATAGTCATAATGCTGATAAGTGCTAGGAAAATAGACCTCTAAGAATGAATCCTTCATTAATGTGCACTTTACTCCCCCACAACACCTCATATTTCAACAGCTCATGAGGAAGTTCAAACCCTGCTTTTTCCTATTACAAGCTTATTTTATTTTTCAGTGTAGGTATGTTCATGATTTTTCTTTTTGAGTCCTCAAACAATACTATGATGTAAGGATTCCCATTTATTATTCCCATTTTCTAGGGGGAAGCACCTAGTTCAAAGTCACACAACTACCTGCCAGTCTAAAGCTGTCAGTGTCTAAGGCTTCCTCTGTCTCACACTCTGTTTTTTCATATGCTACTTCTCACATGCCTATAAATTTGAATTTGGTAAAATAAATAATCTGATGGTGAATTTTAACTGTTGTCTTCTCATTGTGCATTTATATTTATGTCAGAGAATTTTTACTTCTCCTAGTAGATTTTAGAATTGCTTCTCCCACTTTGGCTCCAGACCAAAGAGTCATTTGCATAGCATCATATAGTTGACCGAGTGTTTTCACACACATTTCATTTGATAATTATGACGCACTTGTGAAATGCCTAAAACAGGTACAATTAGCAAGATGATTTTACTTAAGAGCACATGGGGGACTGTGAAGTCCACATGACTATTAAGTGAAAAAAAAACTCACTCAAGGCTCCTGATGACACATTCTGGGAGCTCTCCACAACACTCCACTAAAGATAGCCCATTGCTCCTCAGGGTTCCACCTGACCGTGTGAGTTTACCAACACCTTTCTCCCACTTTGGAAAAAATCAGGTAGATCGTGAGGAATCTCAACTTGTGATATGGGGGACCCTTACAACTGGGCTGCTGGCCATGGAGTGTATCCACATAATCATAAACTTTGGGTTTAGATAAGGCAGGTGAGAATTCTGGTTCTGCTGTTAGCTCTATTTAACTGTGTCTCTCGGGGAAATTACCTAGTATCTCAAACTCTTCATTTTATTTTTACAGATGAAAATGCTGTGAGAAAACAAATGTGATTTCCTGATATAAAGGTGCTTTTCCAGCAAACTCACTTGACTTTTCAATATGAGATATCTCATGCTATGGCATGAAAACCCTTAGCTTTCAGAATTTAAAAATATAATAGGCCTCAGCGAAATCCTAGCATATATAATGTTTGGGCTTTGTGGTTTAGTGGAAATGATGACGCTGATATAATTTTAATATAGAAATAGTTGTGATGAAACTGAATTCTGAGAGTAACCAGTCCTGGGTGGTAATGCACATCAATATAGAAAAATGGCTGATGAAGCCTGTGCTTCCTCCATATTTGGCCTGTGCTCAGTCACATTGAGTTAACTGAGACTCTACCAAATTCTTTGTTTCTATGAGTATATATAATAACAGTCTCATGGATTTCACAATCTATACAGACTATTTCTATTCTGTTACCACATTTTAATGTTGTCTGTTTATATACTTGTCTTTCCCACTAGACAGGGACTAGGAAAGAGCTGTGTCTTGAATTTTTTTTTTTTTTTTAAAGATTTTATTTCATCATTTCTGGAAAGAGGGGAAGGGAGAGAGACAGAGAGGGAGAGAGACACCAATGTATGGTTGCCTTTCACCTGCCTCCAGCCACAGATCTGACTGGAGACCTGGTTTGCAACCGTGTTATGTGCCCTGGCTGGGGAATCGAACCTGCGACCTTTGGGTTCGCAGGCCGGTGCCTTATCCACTGCGCTACCAGCCAGGTGTGTCTTGAATTTTTATACCTCTATGGCACAAGACCTGTTAACATAGAAAATGTATAAAAGTGACTCAGTATTTATTGAATTATGTTTATCTCATAGAAAAGGTATATAAATGTATTTATTATATAAACATAAGTAATTACATCCCCACATCTGTGTATGTGCCTGTATATCTTTGTCAGCATCTCATCTATTCTGTAACCTTACATCTACTTGGTAAGTTACGACATTTCTAAAGGGGAGCAGTTATGGTGTACTACTTTATCATACATGTGTGTATTCTATATAAATATATGAATCTGTTGAAATTCTGTAAGTATATGTATCTTTAAGTACATCTTTATTTTTAACAATTAACATTTTTTGAGCAAAAACTAGCTTAGTAGTTTCAATTTAGATATAGTTTAGCATGTTTTGATTTAGTTATCTAGAAATAATTTATTTCCAAAAAAAAAGGACTGAGGATTTTTGATGAAAATTTTTTGGTAAGCTTTTTAAAAATCATAATATTAGAGTACACTACAAGGAAAACTGTTCAGTGTATATATGAACATTGAAGTAAGTATTACTTGAAATTTTATTTGAAGGTGTGATGTTGTAATCAACAGGAAAATAAGCATGATACTAACCCATATGCCATATGAAGATGGTATTGCTGTTCTGGTTGAGTAAATGAAAGAAAATACTCATACTTTTCAGCAAGGATAATTAATAAGGCCATAAATAGCACATCATCATGGCGCTGAGAAAATAATAAGTCACCTTGTCATATTATATAATTATTTGTGCTTAGTTTAGGAATGCCTCAAAGGGTCCACTACTTATTGATCCAGTCATTCTCATAATATTCCTAAGCATGATAGTGGTGAAGGGGATTTTTTTTATGGTATTGAAAAGGGATGAAGGAACAAGTGAATGAAGAGGATTTTTTTTTTCCTTTTAACACTCGAAGGTGATAGTCAAATGTTAGTGCCTTTATTCCCCACCCACCCAACTGGTGGCAATTCAAATGTGTTTTACTAGGGCAGCTTACCTTAATATCTAAAAGGTCCAGGAATTTTAGATCCAAGAAAGAGAGAGGTAGGGGAAGTGGCTAGTTGGAGCTTGTGCTTCCTGGCTAAAGGCGTGACACTACTTAAAAAAACAAAACAAAACATGGTAGCCAAACAAAAATGCTTCAACTAAACAGATGTGGGCAGGGAATGGCCTGTTTACGATCCTTACACCAACCAAGGACCTGCTGTTGACTGAAGTGGAAAGAGAACATACTTGGGCACCAGACAGACTTAGATTTGAATCCCAGCTCCAGCATTTGGGCTCAGTGACCCTGATCACATTACTTAATTGCTCAGAACTTCCTCCATCTCACTGGTGTGAGAGAGTAACAATATCTATTTCAAAGGGCTGCTGGAATGAATAATTTAAGGAAACATATAGAAACTGTATTTCATTGGCTGACACATAGGAAGTGCGCAATGGGCACTGGCTATTTTTACAGACTTTCCACTAAACAGGGGCCATCTGTGGGTAAGAAAAATCAACAGAGCCAGTGATGCACATTGTGGGTTTTCCAGGTCCAACCAGGCTGAAACTGAATGGCCAGATATTTGTAAGTTCCTACTTAATGAATGTATCCTAAGCATATTTCTTTTTCTTTTTTCTTTTTTCAGGGTATGGTTGCCTTTCACCTTCCTCCAGCTAGCTGGAGACCTGGCTTGCAACCTCATTAATGTGCCCTGGCTGGGGAATCGAACCAGCGACCTTTGGGTTGGCAGGCTGGCACCTTATCCACTGTGCCACCAGCCAGGGCTTGTTTATTTTTTTTTTCTTTGTGTGCTTTTAATATAAAATTAAATTCTCATCCTTAATGAAAATGCAAAATTTCTAATCATTTCAAGAAAAAAATAAAATTCACCTGTATTCCGTTAGTCAGAGATAGCCACTGTTTGCAATTGTTTTCTATTTCCTAATGCACAGAAATGAGTCTGACCTGTAATTGAGAATGTACTAAATATATTAGTTTGTTTACTACTTATTATGTTGAGCAGAAACTTTTTTTTAAGCCATGTAAAACTCCTACTTTTTAGTCACTCTTTACCTTA
The DNA here is from genome assembly GCA_004026585.1 of Noctilio leporinus. Taxonomy (NCBI): domain Eukaryota; kingdom Metazoa; phylum Chordata; class Mammalia; order Chiroptera; family Noctilionidae; genus Noctilio; species Noctilio leporinus. The sequence continues at coordinate 217,750 of PVIW01000313.1, forward strand.
GAATCTAGACGACGCAATCTGTTCAGTGGAATGCTGCCTGGGAAGTTGAAAGGGCTAAATTTATCACTGTGGTCATGGTCATTTTAAAATCTGAATGTAATTGTTTATGAGAAGACTATGGAATTCAATTTTAGTTTCATTAACTGTTTTCTTGTTTCTCTTTTCTTTTTCTCAACCCCCTAATTGCTCTCTTAATTTACTTTAAGAGATAACAATTTGCCAAAGAAATTATTCATGGAGTTTTGAGGTACAGCTTGTGAATGAGGGGATATTCATCACCCAGCCTTCCTCCTACTCCTTAAAGAAGAACTCCTAGGGGCTTTGGGAGAGGCAGGGGAACACTTTGTCCCTGTGGCGACAGAACTACAACTACGAGTAATGGGTCTAACTAACTAGTTTGTGCTCTTCTCTTCAGAGGAGGTCAGGCCTTTGGGTGCACACCTATGTCATTAGCAGTTAGATTTACTAATTCTTTCCCATAATTTGTAATAAAACTACACTGCTAATGCTTGAAGCCTCAAAACATAATATTGATTTAAAAAATGAAATAGTTGAAGGACTCATACAATAAGACAGTGATTTTCAACCCATGGCCTCAAGAATTTTTAAGACTTGCAAAACCTGACAATTTAGTCAGGAACACTGACCGCTTTTCCCGTATATTGTCAAATAAAAAAATGACAACATCCAACACACAACTATAGCAGCCATCTGGTGTGATTAAATCAAAATGATACCTACTTTTTATGTGTCAGATCAGCAAAAAATCTAATATATATTTTTAATATATTTTGAATTTTAGTAATTAGTCATAATACACTATGAGATGAAAGAGATTGAAAATTGCTGCAATAAATGTTTTAGTAAATCTTGATAATATACAAATGGTATACTTTATTATTTTGGGTATATACCTAATGTAGCATTAGTCCTCATCAACTTCAGGATAATGGTTATTCTGGTGTGTTAGAGGGGGTGTTTTGGTTGTCTATGCTACATTTTATTTCTTACCAAGAAACAAAACTTAACATCTGTTAAGTCGAAATGGTGGTGTCTATTATCAATGTTTCATGATTTTAAAACTATTTCTAAGATTTCAAGATTTAGACTTTCCAATCAATTAGACCAGTTTACTTTCAATTAGTGAAAAATATGAGGTTTTGGGGGTCATTGTTTGTTGGGGATGGGGATGAAATCAGGAGCACTGTGAGTTTTTGTATCACTCCCCAAACTAGATTAGTGACTCTTCAAAGTGGACTTTTACAAAATTCCTTTATTAATACATGTGGTAGCGGGAGAGGTATTTTAGTAGTTATTCATGCTTGCGGTGTGTGGTTAATTCTAAGAGACTAATTCATTGTAATGTTAATTTGGCCTCTCTTCTAATAGTACTTAAGATATAACAAGCATCACCAGGGTACCAAAATGGTCTTTGTAAAAGAAGAAACAATGCCCCATGGTGTTTGTAGTCCTTTGATCAAAGTGAGGAAAAACAGGGATTTCATTTCATTTATAAGATGTCAGCAATCACTGTTCCTTTCTTATGCTTTGAAAGACTATTTTCATCCTGGTAATCTTTCCAGCAGTTGGACCAAGGGTAATTTAAATAAGAACTACTCAGCAAATATTGTTCATTAGGAAAAGTTAGTTAGATCTCAAGCATGATGCTTTGGAATGTTTATTATACAATGACATTGACAGTTTTATGCCTGTACAAATTTATGTATGTTCCTTTGAGCAATCCCATATTGTAGAGAACTCTCTCTCTCTTTTAATTTTGCCCTGTTTAAGCAAATGAAACTTAATTTTTAAAAAGCAACCATGAATTGTAAAGATGTTACATATGAGAAAGGAAACTAATAGAACAACTTTATTTTATGAAAAGAAGCAGCATATAAGGAAAATTAATAGCCCGAAAAGTCAGAATGTTGAACAGAGGGGGTTTTGGCGGGAGGGGGATGAGGTTAGACTTTGAGTGCTAACACCTTGCAATTTCATGTGAAATACCACAGTGAAATGATGGCAATTTTCTATGTAGTAATGGTATTCCTGAAATCTATAAATCCCTTAATTATGAAGGCTTTTGAATTTCTGTAACTGAGTACCTTGTATCATCTGCTGAGTATTTAAATTGCATGATTTCTCCTGCAGTGTTTCATTTAATGTACAGGGTTTTCTTTAAAAGCTGAACATCATAAACTGTTCATTCACATCACTGTCATTTGTCCTATGAGAAAAAAATGTAGTTCAAAATGATGTTTTTTTAGAATTATCCTGTGGAGAGTCTTTTATGGCATCAAACCCCACACTCTGCTGTCTGCTCTGGTGGTCTCTAGTTCAGGGGCAAAGGTTTCTTCCTTCCTTCCTTCCCTCCCTCCTTCCCTTCTTTCCTTCTTTCCTTCCCTCTGCACCTCTTTCAAGTGAACCAGAATGTAGTATTTATATATAGCATTCAAGGGGTTAACTTTCATTTCAGAAGATAAACAAGAAACTAAAAAGCATTAAATTAAAGGAAGATATGTTTCCATCTTTTTATTCAAATAATATCTTTTATTCAAAAACTATTACTTTCATTGATATAAAAACAATGTGTACAGAGTTGTGTGGTTCTTCCAATGTTTCTGTCATCAAAGTATAAATTCAGAATTTGGGAGAAGGTTTCTCAGTTGTTAGGCAGAATACTATTTAACAGATATTATCTGTAGCAGTGATTTTTAACGCATATACCCCAAGAATTTTTAAAGCATGCAATATCTGACTACATAGTCAAGGGTACTGAGCTCTTTTCTCTTAGATTGCCAAATAAAAAGTGACAGCAGCAAACATGAATAGCCATCCAGTGTGAATGAATCAAAATTATACCTATTTTTGTCAGATTGGCAAAAATAATTATTTTTGGTATGCTGCAGAATTTTAGTAATTAGTTTATGTTTGCCATGAGATAAAGTTTGAAAATCACTAATCCATAGTGATTAAGTTTGACATAAAATACACCTTATCCAAAGGAAAGAGATGCATTGGTTATTTCAAATGGACCTTTAATGAAATAGCTACAGTAAAATGAACAAAATCACAGGTGTGAGTAGAGAACCTGTCACACATGGGTTGGGAGTATGCAGATATATATGTGTAAGAGCAAATATGTACAAATGAACATATCCAAACATTCACCTACATGTGTTAGTAAAGGGGGTTGAACATTATGCATCATGTTTTGAAAATATGGTAAAGAAATAATCTACCTAAGTATTTTATATGAATTCATAGACCTATGTGAATGGCCTGAATGACATGCCCTAGTTTCTGACTGATTGATCTATTGATTTATTGAACAGCACATTTCAGGAGGTGGTCAGGAAAGTAATCTTTCCTAAACAAACACAGTTCCTGCATGCTGTCCTAGTCTGCTGACTGCTTTCTATATCCCCCATCCTCTAGGATTTCCAGGCCACCTTTTTGTGTACTAAGGCAGACATAAGACATTTATACCTTTTCTACTCTATTCATTTGGCACTTCTTCTGAGAAGACTTCCTTTCTTTGCTCATTTAGAAGATTCATTTTTCCCTTCATCTTGCCCAGTCAGGCAGGACATCTGAACCTTCATTTCAGCACTTGTAATACACTTGCTCTATAAGAGGTCTTGGTCATCGGAATTAAGATTTAGTTGTGCTTTTGCTGTAATTTTATAGCATAGTGATGAAAACATGATTAATTTCAATGTTGTGGTTGGATTTTACTTGATTTAAATAATTACCCATAGAAAGAGGAGTGGGGAAAGAAAAGTAGAGAAGGTATATAAGACAAGCTGGTGGTCCAGTAAATGAGAATATCTGTCTACTTTGCATCAATTACATTGGTCCCATTGATGCTGAACAAATATCATTAATAATTAGTCATATGACATTGTGTATTTTCAGGTACAAATGTGGGTAGGCTAAGCTCAAAATTGGCAACTTAGTATTTTCATACACCATTTATGCATTAATTTATTTATCTAAATATTACTGAGGAACCACATGTGCTAGGCACTAAGTGATACTAATAGTTAATAAGATAGTACTTGCCTTCAAAGAGCTAATGGTATGCTGGGGAGGAGAAAAAAATAGAGACAGAATGATCTAGAAGTACAAAGGAAGAGTATTATAGAAAGCAGGTCAAGAAAAGTTCTGATGAGGAGGAAAAGCTTAAACTGAATATTAAAAAACAGGACCTAGGCCAGGAAGAGGGAGGATGAGGTAGAAAAGGAGCACTATAGTTAGTGTGACATCATGTGCAAAAGCATGGAAGCAGAAGAAAGCAATGTGGAAAAATACAAATAATTTGGTAAGTCTGAAGCTTAGGGTACAAGGAGGGAGAGGGAAGCTGAGTCCAGATGATGAAGATTCTTCTGTGCTGAATAAGAAGTTGTGGTTTTATCTGCAGGCAGTGGAAGCTACTGAAAGAGTTTCAGCAGTGGTATGATGAGGCCATATTTATGTTTCAAGTAGATCCTTCTTGTTATGCCATGGATGATGGATTGGAGGAAGCAAGTCTGGAGTCAGGAGACCAGTTATGGGGCCATTAACAAATCCAGAAGAAAAATGATGAGAGTCTGACCTAAGTCAGTGCCAGTGAAGATAAAGATATGTGGTAGGGGGAAAGGGAAAGAGTTGGGGAGGGATGGGTCTAGGCACCCTTCAGGAAACAGAAGTAACACAGGCTGGTGTTGAATGAATGTAGAAAATAAAGGCACAGAGTAGTCAAAATGACCCCCTTGGCTTGGATGAATGGGTAGGTGGTGGTGCCCTTCACTGATACAAGCAACATAGGAAGAAAGCCAGGTTATGTTGATGAATGACAAGGAATATATTTTGGACAGAACGGTGCCTGGGGATTAAGGGAATCAGAAATCCAAGCTCTTTATCTTAAAACAGATGTGCGTCTTCTAGAGAGTTGATCCAGGGCTTTTCTACTGTGTTCCTATATCATTGTTTTCTAACTGCCATTAAGGATATATATATATATATATATTATATATGGTATAGACATAGACATGAACATCCATATTTTAATGTTCTATACTAAATAAAAGTTAAAACTTTGTGGGCTTCTGTACTTTATACAGGGAGTTTTAATCAAGTAATTTGAGAGCTCTAAGAGAAACATAAATAGCCTAATCCAACCCTTCATTCTATAGATGAAGATCTGACACCAAAATTGCTTAAGTGGTTTGCGCAAGTTCATGGAGTAGATCAACAATAGTACCTAGATTAGAATCCTGATAACCTGGCTCCTGGTTGAGTGTGCTTTTTATATACCATCTGCCTTTTTAAAATGTAAAGGAAAACATTAAGCAGACACTTAGAAATATTTTCCAAGTTTCATGACTGACTTTTTCTGGGTGTGAGAAGGTGGGTGTAAAAGAGAGGTGCCAGCCTAGTGAAATGTGTTTTGGCACAGAAAACATCTCTTTTGTTTATATGAAAAGAGAATGAGTTTCTTGGGTCCTGGCCTAACTCTGGGACACTACATGTGGCTGGCAACTTTGGGAAGCCACAAAAATGTGGTCTTAATGGGATTATAGCTGAGAAAAATAATTGTAGAAGATTCTGTTCCAATGGGATTTTCTAGTGTGCGCTTGACAAGTTAGCTTTTCTGTATCCCTCAATGGAAGAGTTGCTACTACTTCGTTGGAGGTGATGTAACAAATATCCCCTCACAGATAGAGCTTTTCCCTATCAAACAGAGAGAAGAATATGTGCAGGAAGCAATGTAATTAGAGGTAAACTCTATTCCAGTATTCATCAATTATATTGAAATGACCCATGTGTATGTTTTCTATTTTCTACAAGACAACTCTTGGTACTTACACTATCTGTTTCCAGGTTTAGGACTCATTTATTCCTTAATAGCTAGTACTAAATTGAACTGATTCAGGGTTAATAAGCCTGAACTAATTTTAGAATCTTGTCCTGGTTTGTTGCCACTCTGTGGGGTGACACATAGGAAGAATAAGATGGGGGCCATGCTGAGGCTCAATGACTGAGGAGCAGCTGGTGCACATCAGTGCTGGGAAGTGAGGGTAGAGTGCAGGGAGCAAAGTCAACACCCCCCAAACTGATGGTGATGAATTGGTATTGTGAAAAGGGAACTTCAAATGAGGGCCATTAGAAGTGAAGCAAGTAGTAAGCAAAAGCAAAGAATTGGGAAAGAAAGTATGGTGGCCAGCAATACTAGCAGCCATTGTTGCTGGCTTAGCCTGCTGATGTAAGCCTGAGTTCCCCACGCACTGAGTGGCCATAGCCCAACATCTGACATTAATTAGTTTTTTTCACCTTGCTTTCTATAACCTCTCTGAGCTTCAGTCACAATGTCTATAAAACAAGATCCTTGGAGCTTATAATATTTAATGTCTTTTCCAGCTCACTTGTCCTAGTGTTTCTATCTTGTATAAATAGTAAGTGTTCCTTCATGTACCAAAATGAGAAATGGGATCCATGTCACACATATCAGTATGGAAACTATTTCAAAAGTCAACTAAATAGATCTTTTGTCTAAAGAGACAATTATACTTATCCTTTTGGTAAAAGAAACAATACACTGGGGGAATCTAATAATAGAAATTCCTGCAAATAATATATTTGGCTTCAGCCATTTTTATTATAAAACCATAAACCTAGTTTTTCAATATTGCCACTGATTTATGAAACAATGATAAGGCATTTTTTGCATTGTTTTACCTTTTTATTGTTCTCTCATATTTACCCTGTTACTTTATTTCATGGCTGTTTTGCCATAACTGAGTGATACCACATGCACCAACATTCAATGAGAGTCCACATAATTTACAACATATTTGAAGTGAACAATGCCTTTGTAAATTTTTATAGGGCTTAAAAAGTTATTTTCTTAGAAATTGCATGGAGAAATTCTATCCTTTGTGCTTTAAGATATACTCTCATTTAAGAGATCCCTTGAAGTGATCTCTTGAAGTGAAATGATAGAGAATGCATTTTGCATGCAAGACATGTCATAATCTCATACAGATTTTGGTTCTCATGAACATGAAGGAATAAGAATCTTGATGGTCCAATAAGAGAGTTCTTCTAAAACTCTCTTACAATACAAAATGATAGCATTAATTTTCTACTAGTCATTGGGCAGAAGACATGGGCAACAATATATGAGTGTACTACAAATGGATGATAACCTTGACTTCTTAAATATATTATTTTTCTAATTAATGCTATTTATAATAGGGTTGACTGTATATTTGCTTTCTTATCACCTATAACATTTCCTAAGGTATTGTATACATCAATCAGTATGAAGGTGATTAAAGAAAAAAAGAGAAATTATATCTTTGAACACTTTTTACCACATTAATTCTGTAGCCTTCATTTTATGTGTTCCCTGCATGAATATTGTGTATTACCTGGATTTGTCTATGATATTGGTGGTAGTGTGCTTGTGCATGCAGCTCCTCCACTGATTCACTGTGTGATCACAGACAATTTATTTAACCTTCCTGAGCCTGTTTCCTTATCAGTGATATGAGGAAAATGAATAGAGTGCCTCAATTTTTATGAGAAGCCAATGAGCTACACATTCATAAAACCTGGTACGTACCTAGCCTTAGTCCAAGGCTTAGTATGCTTGTTATTGTTATTTCTTTTGTTATATTTTACAATGATTTATAGAAATAGAATGGAAAGAAGTAAGCTAACATGGTATAAATTACATAGTAAGGAAAATGATAGGGACTGGTGAAAGGATTTTTGATGACCCATTGCATTAAAAGTGCTAGAAAAGGATACTTTCCATATCCCTGGTCCTAGAGCCTCTCACCTCACCTCAAATTAACTTAGCCCCCAGCTTGGTGAAGCAGAGTAAAATGATCACCCTATAATGATGCATGCTTTTCTTAAAGGAATAAGTAAATGAATCCTCAATGAGCTAGCTAAAAAATGAAATTAACTGATCAATTAATTAGTCAACCAAGCAGCCAACCAATCATCAAGACAGTAGTTCTCATAGCTCTGAGCTTAGTGGAACATCAGAAGATAGATTTAAGTCCTTTATTTCATCACTATCAAGCCACCTAAGGTGTCTGGACATCTATTTCTTAAACCATAAAAGAGTCCCCTGCCTTGGTGGATGTGGCTCAGTGGATTGAGTGCTGGCCAGTAAACCAAAGGGTTGATGGATCAATTCCCAGTCAGGGCACATGCCTGGGTTGCAGGCCAGGTCCATGATTGGGGGTGCACAAGATGCAACCACACACCAATGTTTCTCTCTCTCTCTGTCTCCTTCCCTTCCCCTCTCTCTAAAAATAAATAAATAAAATCTTTAAAAACAAAGAGTCCCCTTATAGGTTTGGTATAAGGATTAAGTCAACATTTATGAGAGTTCTTTGTAAACACTAAATCACTTTAGAATGTAACATTATTTCCCTACTTATTTCACTTTAAATCATACCCTGCATAAGTATTTTGGAGTCAAAATATAACTCTGGAGTCAAAGAGTGAGAGTGGCATGATTCAGATTGGGAGTCTTCTACCTTATAACCCATCAGCTCTTCTAAGCTTAAACCTTACATCTCATATACTTATAAACTATTGAACTTTGATGTAGCTATCATATTCTGTAAACATTTTAAAAACTGGTAGGTATTACATACAGACAATCAAATTTGTTGCAAAACTTTCCTGAGCTCAGTTGACATGGCACATCATGCAGGATTTCATAGTTATACATCTACAGAGGAATGTTTAGAGATAAGATGAAAGTAGTCCTCACACATTAATCACACATTGTATATTTGACTTCTGCCTCTCTCCTCAGCCTTTAAATCAACTACATCTGGGTTTTGCTACTTAAGTGTGCCTTTACCTTTTGCATTAAAAAGCAGTTACTCTCAAAGAAAGCAGCCCCATTTCATTAAAAAATAATTAACTAGAGTTATATTCATTTTACTTGTGATGGCAGCTCAAATGAGAATTTTAGTGTAGGTTGGAGACCTTACTTTATTTCTACAACTGAGCCAGCAGAATTGGGAGGCTCTTTGTGATGATTACTGGCATAAAGAAGTTATTTTGCTTTGCTGGAATTAACATGTACCATTAAAAATGCACAATAATACAGAATAGATAGGTAGATTAATAGAATCTATCATAGACAGGATCACAAAGCAGCTAAACCTTGATGTAATCACCCTGTACAAGAGATGTCATTCTCTATGCAAGCTGAGGCATATGATCATTATTTCACCCAAAGCAAGTCAAGCTCTGGGAACTGGCTCCCAGTAACCAACTGCACAAAATAATTGATGTATAATTTTAAGCAGATTCTATTGGAGCTCACTGATTGGTGAATTCTTTCTCAGGAGAGAAATCTACATGGAAAACAAATTATTTGAAAGTTCACTGTAAACAGTAAATCTGACATATCAGAATACTAAGTCTGACATTCAAGGAAATTTTGTGAACAATGTAAAAGGTTTACATTAGAATATAAAATGTTGGAACTTTACTTTCTTCATTGAGAAAGTCATAGATAGATAGATAGAATAAATGAGCTCAACAGTGTGACACTAATTTGCATTCTAACACAAGTTCTTTATCTCATGGCATACTGTCACAAATAGTTCTAATATAGGCAGTTATTCTGTGGACTACTCCTTGAGAAGCTTTGGTCTTTGCCTGAATCAGTGTAGTCAGAAGCCTTTGAAAATATAGTTTCTTAGTAATATTCCCTTCAAAATTCTGATTCAGAGTTCTGGTGTGTGGTGCTTTTATCCTCATTTTTTAAATACTCCCCATGTAGTTTTTTGATGAACTTACAAGGTTTTGGAGTCACATAATAAAATACATGAGTAATTAAGTAGTACCAAGCTGGATAGATTAAGAGGTCAAGAACATGGGTTGGCACTGGGGGTTGAGTTCTTGTTTCATATTGAGAAAGTTGTGAATTTTTAAAGCATCAATAGTTTCACCTATAACATGTCTGCGAAAAGTACATATATGTGAGTGAGGCCTGTCCAAAAAAGTCCAGCCATTGTTAATAAGAACATTTGTGTGATGCAACATCAATGTTACCTGGCAGCCAAGGAGAGCAGACTGGAATGCACATAAACGAACAATGACGACTTCACTGTACCAGTCATTGGAGGCAGTAGACCCCGTTGAGTGAGCATGTGCACTATGTGGCTGTAATGTTCAAAGTGATTGAGTGAGTAGAGCAATAAATCTGCATTAAATTTTATGTTAGGATTGAACATCTCTCTGCAGAAACTATTTGGATGATTCAGAAGGCTTTCAGGGACAATGCAATAAGTACAATGCAAATAAAAATGGGGCACAAATGCTTCAAAAATGGCCAAGAATATGTTGAAAGTGATCCACATTCTGGAAGGCCGGCAGTGAAGAGAACACCTAAGAATGTTGAATGTGTATGGGCTGCAATCAGCAAAGATCAGTGACTGACAGTGAGAGAACCAGAAGTTTATCTGGGGATTCCCAAAACTACTATGTCTGAGATGTGATGTAGGATCCTGGCATGAAGTAAGATGTGGCAAAATTTGTTCCACTGCTTCTGCTACCAGAGCAGAATAAACATTATACTACAGTTGCTAATGACTTGATTTAAACTGCTACTAGTGAACCAGATTGCCTCAACAATGTCATACCAGAGATGAATCATGGGTCTATAGATATGCTCCTGAAATGAAGGCCCAGTCATCCCAAAGTAAGTTGTCTGGGTTCTCCACTCCTGAAGAAGGCACAGCAAAGCCACAGCAAGATCAAAACCATGTTAACTGTGTTTTTTGATTGGGGGGTTATTTCCATCATGAGTATGCCCCTCCAGGCCAAACAGTTAATAAGGAGCACCACCTCAATGTTCTTCATTGGTTGAGAGAAGCATACAACAAGATGGCTGCCGCTATGGGCAACTGGTGATGGGCAGATTCATCATGACAACACATTCACTCCTGCATCACATCTCATGCAGTTTTTTGCTGAAACATCAAATTACCCAGTTGACTCGGCCGCCATACAGCCCAGATTTGGTGCCCTGCGACTTCTGGCTTTTCCCAAAACTAAAATCACCTTTGACAACGAAGAGATTTCAGGCCATCAATGACATTCAGGAAAATACAATGGGGCAGCTAATGGTGATTCCAACAGAGGATTTGCAGAATGTTTTGAACAGTAGAAGAGATGGTAGGAGACCTGTGTGAGTTCCCAAGTTGTGTACTTTGAAGGGGAGTGAGATGTCAGTTACCTATGTACAATGTTTCTTGTGTCTTGTATCTTCATCAATAAATGTCTTTATTTTTCATATTACATTGTTAGTACTTTCTGGACAGACTATATATCTATATCTACTATATCCATATCTATATATCTATATATCACTTCATTGACTGCCACATAGTAGACAATTGATAAATATCAGCTATAAATGATAGTTATTGTCTCCATAATGGAAATTTACCTTCTATATTTGAGAATATACATGTTCATGTACAACCCCAAATCTCCTGGACAGGCAAAGAACATACAGCTCATGTTTGCCTATCTGAGGCTTCCTTTGTTAAACATTTATCAAAAGTATTATAGACTCTTTTGCTTATATTAGACATTTAAATCAGGGTGATTAAAAGAAAAATGAAAGTAGGCTACTCAAGGGGAGATGATTAAATCACACACTTTACAACTGAGTGTCTAAGGGTGAATCTGGCTAAAAACATGACTGGATCAAGGTGCTTTAAATAATCCTATCTATATCAACTGTTTCTCTCTCTTTCTGAGTTAGCCCCATTCTTAGGCATTGTTACTCAGGCATACAGGTTACCAGCCTAAGCCTAACTAAACACAGGTAAAAGAAATTCTTTTGTGAAATAGTTGGATGAAATTCCAGAACTGAGACTTAAAATCTTCTTCTATTTGTGAACTCTTCACTCTAAGTAAGAGCAGAACAGTCAGATTTTCAGGCTCAAACGTGTTCCCACTTCTGAATCTAGGGTGGCATAACTCTACCTAAAGCATTTGTTTTGAAGGAGGGAAAGAGAATATCCCAAAAGAAATTTAAGGAGTGTTAGTAGAAAAGGGGGAACTACACAATGCAGAATCCAAAACAATAGATGTTGAATACTCTGACCAACCCTCCTTTACCCTACCCTTCCACTGTTGTTTAACTGTATTAGTTCAATTAACATAAAGACAAGATTTGGCTTAGAGATGTTACATACTGTAAAGATAGGTTCCAGATATTTATTTTAACCTACTTTGTATTTATTTTATAATAATTTTTAAAAATTTTATTGTTGTATTACATCCATCCCCTTTTTGCTCCCCTCTGTCCCCCTCCCCACCCACCCATTCCCCCCAAAGTCAGTCCCACCTGTTGTCCATGTCCATGGTTCCTTTATACTAGGTTCTTGTATAATAAATTTTTATAGGTTGAATTTTCCTTCTAATATGGGAATAAAGATCAAGGGAAGTTATCTTATATTGACCTTGAACAAAATAATTTCTTCACCCTGGCTGATCGCTCAGTGGATTGTCACTGGTCTGTGAACCCAAAGGTTGCTGGTTCAATTCACAGTCAGGGCACCTAACTAGGTTGCAAGCCAGGTCCCCAGCCAGGTCTGTTGCTGGAGGCAGGTGAAAGGCAAACGGTACATTGATGTTTCTCTTCCTTTCTTCCTCCCTCCCTGCCCTTCTCTCTAAAAATAATGAATAAAATCTTATTAAAAATTAAAAAAAAGAATTTCTTAATAACAATGAGTTTGATTCTAACCTTTCATGTTCTTTAGCTTAAGGCAGATTCACTCATACTTGATAAATAGAAATAAGCAAGAAATAGTGTTAGAAAGTATACTGCCAAATTTTCACAAAGGGGAGTTTAGTTTTAGGCTATATTTGTTCCGTGACAATAATGTTACTGTGAACTATAAAATAATGTATGCATTATGGATCACTAAGTCAGTAGAAGTCACGTAGCTGTTAATGATTTGGAACTCAGCCTGTGAAGCTCGGCTTGGCAGAGCTGTCAAGTGGTTAAAAGTGTTGGTATGAAAATTAAGGACTTCAGCACTCAAATCCAAGTCTGGCTGTTTTTGTGGTGTGTGGCCTTGGACCTGACTTCTCTGGGATGCAATTTCCCCATATGTGTAATTGGGTAATAAATGTAGTCACCATGCAGTGGTGGAGGAGAGTTAAGTCCACTGACACAGGGGTGCAGGCTTCTTCTGTATTCTTCAAGTAGTGCATATGCTTAGCTGTATTCTCCCAGGTGCCTACCAGACTCCCTCAGAGGAAGTCACTTAGTCATTCTTGGCTCCTATGGTATACCATTTAGTTTATAACCATAGTTCTCTCACATGGTCCCATAAATAGGAGTAAATATTACCCAAGGTGAGAAGGGCAAACTCAGCTTTATTGTCTACTTTCAGTGCCTTCTTTTTGAGCTTGCAAAGAATCAATGAGACTGGTTTTAGTTATCCACACATCTCGGTAGCTCATTTCATACTCTAATGTTCTTTCATGGCTTGTGTTTAGAGCACCTGCCCTCCTTCCACCCTTCATTCTATTTCCATAACTGTATGGTATTTATTTTTCATATAGAAATGGAAGAAGGCTGAATTTTTCTAAGATGAGTGGTCAATATGGTGTAATGGAAAGACCAGAGAATCAAGATTCAGATTCATATTATCTAATGTTAACTCTGCTGCATTCTTCTCCGGTGATCTCGGGCTCATCATTGACCTTCTCTTATTGTTTCCTCAGCTATAAAATAAAAAGAACAAGGAGACCATCTGTGCCTAACCCTCTCGCATCTTTTCTCTGAGGGCTAAATGAGATGATGTTGAAAACAAGAGAGCACTATGCAAGTGCACATTTTTATTATGATTGCAATGATTGCATATATGTATCAGCATATTAGCAGTTTGTTAACCACTGGATTCCTGTGTTCTCTGCTCCAATTTCCCTACCTCCCAGAGTTGCAGAGGATTCCTGCCAGATGGCTGATTTGTCAGCTGTGTCTCATTTTGTCATTGTAAATATTACATGCTCCCACTGAGAGGCTTTGCTTATAATGTAGTATATTTTGTCCTTCGTCTTTTGCAGATTGAGAATTACGTTGTGGAAAATATGAAGTCGGAAATGGCCCAGATACAGCAGAATGCAGTTCAGAATCACACGGCCACCATGCTTGAGATAGGAACCAGCCTCCTCTCGCAGAGCGCGGAGCAAACCAGAAAGCTGACAGATGTGGAGACCCAGGTACACCCGAAGCCAGTTGACAAACTCTCAACCAGGGAAGAATTCTTTTTCCCCCTTTAGCTTACTCCATAAACACAGAGCAGACTTCAGCACCGGGGCTGAGGAAGCATATACAGTTTTGTTTATTGATAATAACAACAATGACTGCTTGACATGCTTTGCATGTTTCTTTGGATTAAATAAAGTTTGGTATATTTAGCTTCATATGTGTTTGTAATAACAGGACTGGCAAAGAACTTAATCAGTGTTTAAAATCAAATAAACACTGCAGCTACCATTTGGGTCAAATTGGTACCTTTTATGTACATTTTTGACTTGTCCTATTTTGTCTCTGATAGTACTCTAGCCATAAAGGTACCAGCGGAGGTTTTGTACATTCAGGGGATAGGAAGGAAAGCCCCAAATGAATTAATCAGGAATGTGTAGTTTGTTTGTTTGTTTACTTAGCATGATTTTATAATGAGTCAATGAAAACCTTTTCCATTTATATACATAATACATATGCGCATGAGCATATATATGTATTATATATGTTACCCTACTAAGGGCAAAGCAGTACTTGTTTAAGTACAATTATACTTACCCATGTACAACTCAATGTACACAGGTATACAATGCCCTTTAAGCATTGCTGTCTTAAACCTATTATTACAGTTTAATGAAAATTTCATCTTTGATGACTAGAAGTTGATCTCTTGGTCTGCTTTGAAGCGTTAAAATAGTTATTTTAGGGATTAAAAAGCATAATTGGTAGGTACAAAATAAACAGACAGATATTAAGAGTAGTATGGGAAATGGAGAAGCCAAAGAACTTATATGCATGACCCATGGACATGAACTAAGGGGGGAATTGGTCGGGGGAAGGGGTACCAAGTGAAGGGGGGCAAAGAGAAAAATTGGATAACTGTAATAATGTAATCAATAAAATATACTTTAAAAAATAAAATAGTTTTTTCATTTACCATTCTGAAACCCAGTATAGTTGACTTGTGGAAGCAAAGCTGAGCTAATACTGTTAAAAGAGAAACTGAGGCACATTAAAATTGTCGAGAGGTTACGTGAGCAAACATTGGTTAGAATTGGGCATTATCTAACTGAAAGTGGTTAGGATTAGGTTGCCACTGGAGCTAAGGGAAGGGTTTTAATAGAAGAAAACACGGAAGCAAAGCAAAGAAATTATTTGATTGGTTGTAGATTAAGTAGTTACCTTATTTGGGAAAGCCTTGGTGGCTGATTGTGATTAGTTGTTCTTAGGTTTCATTTTCTTGGATTCAAGTGCAGTGACACTCTGGCTTAGGTTTAGGTTTGCTAAACATGGTTTCAAAGCATTTGAGCCACCTCAGTCTAATGTCCTTCTTGTTTCATTATTTTAGCAATATAAATTTAAAAGTCAGATGCAGCCTTATTTCTGTCTTATTTCACTTGTTTTAGTAACATTACATTGTTGATATTTAAAGAGAAATAATAATTTATATGTCTAGAGCAGTTTATGTTACACAAACCTCTTTTCCATGTACAACTGATTTTTATGAAAACCATTTAGAGCAGAGAGGAGGTCAGAAAATTTGAGTGATTCTCTCACATTGATATAGCTAGTGAATCAAATGTGAGACTAACTGAGGAATGCTTATTTATTTCCTTTTTTGTCCCCCTTGATGAATTAATTGAAAGAGAACTTAAGTATGGATTTCATTGAAGTAATAAATTACATAGGCTTTAGAAAATATTTTTTGATGATAGCACACCATCATCAGATAACCATGGGGGATGGGGAAGGGAAAACTATATGTTATAACTAAAATTTATGAGGCTTTATATACTCATTTATCATCATGGTAAGTAAGCTGGGTAATCTATGAACATTGGCATCTTGTGGCATAAATAATGTGAATATATTTTCTCTATTTTCATTAGAACAGAATTCTTTCATCTCCTACAAAGCAGGCTATCTATCCAAAAACTGAAATACACAATTAATATGAACGTACTTGATTGAACTTTGAAATTTGTATCCATTTCTGTTGTAATATTATAACAAGTTTTATGATAAATATGGCAGGATTTTGTTTCTATTTTTTTCATCCCAGAAAACCTTGAGTTGTTTTTGTTGTCTTTCTATGTAGGAATTGAAGTTGTGGGGGGGAAACCCCATTGTTAGCATATTAATCACTGTTAAGATACATGCTATGTAAGATTTTAGGAGATAACAACTTGTCCTGCATTGTTAAGGCTAAAGAATATGTACTTTGTGGAAAATAGTACAGAAAGTTCATAGGAAAAAAATCTACTGCCTATGTTGAGCAGTTAAAATTAAGTAGTCATTAAAGGCCAATGAAAGTTTTAGATGCACCAAGAATTTTACGATAGCTAACACCTTGAAAACATCTTAAAAATTAAAAATCCATCATAATTCACAATGAGAGGAAAGCTCCAAACCCTTTTCATATGAATGGATACCTATAGGGTGCTGATTTGAACCTTTGCAACAAGACATATTTGATTTAGGCATAATTTATTCAAATGCACTCAAGTCCAAGTGCATGACCAAGGTTACAAGATGAATCCTGAATTATTCCTTAATCTCAATATACTCTATCATTTTATAGTAATCATTTATTAATCAATAGAGCCCTCTGTGCTCTCCAGGTGCGCGCCCAAGTTTTTGCTCCCATATTCATCCTACTTGGTTCATGGTTGCTAAGTGCTACTTTTCCAAAACTGACTTAGGGTCCTTAGGTATTTTAGGAGCTCGTGCCAATGGCTTTGTAATATCTCTTAGCACCCTAGCTTTCATGCGATGATGTTATAAAGACAAGTAACACTGGTTTGCCAGTCCTCTTCTCACCTTCTAGGCTTGAGCTTAGCAAACAGTATTAGAGCCAGGTTTTATGCAATGGTGTTTAAAAATACTCTTGGGCTCAATAAGTGCCTTGATCAGAAAGGAGACAGATAATGAACACATTTAAGTAACCCTGCTGGCAATGATGGTAAGAATCCAGAGCCCACACCATGCGTGTTTCTTCCTCTCTATTCTAGCTTGCAATGTTTTCTTACTCTGTTGTCAGTTTTACCAATAGCTCCGCTCCTTTCTAGTTCCTCTTTCCAAGTGCCCAATATGAAGGGGTTAGTTTCAAATATTATTCATTACTCATGCCCCTTCCTGTAGTGAGAGTCTATTTCTGACTTCTTCCTCAGGCCAGTTTTGATTAGAGGCACAATAATAGAGAAACTATATTACAATTCATCTCTAAAAATATATAATTTATGCCTAGCTCTATTCTAAAAAATTTTATTTATTTATTTAAAATGAAGTTATTGTAGTTCTTTTACAGTTGTTTCACTTTCCCCCCATTGCTCTCCCCTGCCCCATTCACACCATCCCCTCCCCCACAGTCAATCCCCACCCTGTTGTCTATGTTCATGGGTCATTTATACTAATTCCTTGACTAAACCCTTCCCCTTCTTTCCCTCCTTTTCTTTGTTTTTCAAACTGTTCCATATTCTGACTTTGAATATTTTTAAAGATGCTTTTAATTGAACTCTTCCATTTCTCATGATTTATTTAAACTTGAAGTTAAGCCTGGAGACCCAATTAGATTGAGTTGAACAAATACCTTATAGAGTGGTACTTCGTCATATTGCCTAGCATTGATCAAATAAATTATTTCATTGATTTTGTAAAATCTCCCAACTCTCATTCCTTGTATACATATCAGTCTTTCTTGTTCTATAAAAATCTAATTGCCAAGGCATCATAACTTGTGTTCTATTTTTTCATTTGAAAAAACATGATTAAAGTAAAATGAAACACAAACCTACAAACAAGGCTGATTTCAAAGTTGATATGCTGATGACTGAATCTTTTTTGTGTGAGAGATGTTCCTTTTAAGAAAGATGAAAGCACTTTTAAAAGTATTAAAGGGAAGCTGGCTGAAATTCTCTAGCTCACTTTCATTGAGAAACTAGAAATTTTTATTTTAAATTTCTGTTTATTTTTAAAAGAACTAAAATTTTATAGTCCATGAATCCTCAGTTTTAAGCCTTGTCTTCCTTATTGTCTGATACATTCTGGAATATTTAAACTTTGAAATTGTTTAGTAAGGTCTTGTTTCATATACTCTTCATCTTTCTGTTTTCCTTCATTTTTGCAGAGATGTGCTTTTGGAATGTGTTCAGGCTAAAGAAGGAAATACTTTTTGTCATTTTAATGGAACACTTAGATTATTGCTAAGCAGCAAGTCCCATAGACACATGGCAAGAAAGGGGTCAATTTATCATAGTTTCCTGTACAGTTCTCTTAGTTGCTCGCATTTGAAATTCAGGCCTATTTTAATGCATTAGTGGAAAGAACTGAAATAAAGCAGCTATTGGGTCAAGGTGATGTGGAAAGAAAAGAAAGGACTAGCATTTGCGCTGGAAACTAGCCTGAGATGTCCCAACACTTAGACTGGGCTTTTGAGATTAGCCTTCCTCCTTCCACATTCAGATGCTGCTTTAGATTTGGTTTATCATTGAAGTCCAGCTTGACAGTCACATGGACAGGTGCCCTCTCTCTGACCATTACCCAACTTGAACAACGTACCTGTTGTCTGGCACATCATTCAGCAAAGAGCTCTGACCCTGTTTCTGACTCGGGAGGTGTGGAGGACTTCAGGTGGATTAGTCCTGCCTTTGCTCAGGTGATGTCCTCTTGAGCAAGAAAGTCAGCAAATGAGGGAATGGACAGGTTGATTTAAAGTTTTGATCATTCCATAAAAATTAAAATAAAACAGGGGACCTAATGAAGGATGATGGGGGAGTTATTTTATAGAGTGTGGTCAGAAAGGGCCTCCCTGAGCCAGACTTGAATGATGGGAAGTTAGGGGTGCATTTGGGAGGGGGTAGGCATTCCAGGCAGTGGAATCTGCAAATGTAAAGGCCCTGAGGTGAAAATTAATTTGGCATGTGTGGTGGCAGGCCAGCATGGCTAAAGCATAGTAAACGAGAGTAACCTGAGAAGTGAGGTAGGTCTCTATCATATTGGACCTTGTAGGCCAGGCCAAGAACTTCAGAGTGCAATCTAATTGCCTAGAAAAGCCATTAGCAGGCTTAACATTGGAGCATGATCTGATTTATGTTTTTACAAGGATAACTTTGGTTGCTGTGTAACTCATTATGATTAGGACAAAGCAGAGAAAAGTTAAGAGCTGTAACAGTCTCCAGACTTAGATATAGGCAGCTTAATTTTTAATTTCAGTTGGTTTCATTCTTTTCTCAGTGTTGTCTCATGCTCTTCTCCGACATGGAAAAGAACAATTTTTGTACTTTGTAAAATAAAATTGTTAGTATTTGAGAATATCAGGAAGTATGATCAGAGAGAATGATGAGTAACAGAGAAAATATTTTATTTAATGGCATACAATATGCTTAATTCACTGAGACAATGTACCTTTTGTTTATTCAATAAGTCCTGTCTTCTCTGTGCCAAGCACTGACACCAAAAAATACAACTGTCTCATCCCTTAATTATTTGATAAATTATCATTCTAGTTAATAAATAACTTGTCTACAAAAATATGCTTAATGGTTGGAAGTTATATTTTGCATATTCTCAGTCTTCACACTCCCTTCCAGTTTTTTCTCTGGACTCTCCTAACTCTGTCTTCCCATACCATGTCCTGATGCTCCTGTCGTCCTGCAAATGAAATGACTCAGAATAGTAAAATATTTTTAAGAACTCAAACATTCCACAAATGGAAGCTTTGGTAAGTTGTAGGAACTTTTCGACTGGCTTTAAGATCCATATTCATGACAATTGTATAAATGAACATAGCCCTTCAATTTTTTAAAGCACAAATGCTCCATCTCACTTTTCTCTTCTTCACCCACTGGGACTAGGGTGAAGGGCATGAGAACAAGTGATGCAAAACTGAGTTATACATACATACTCAGGGGAAGGTCCTTTTTTTATTTTAAAATGATATGTTCAATGTGAATTTTTTGCTTTAATTTTGACCTTTCAAAATGTTGCATTAAAACATTATCTATCTATCTTGATAACTGAGTTTTTTGACACCTTAAATTTTACAACTGAAGTAATTGCCCCTGTCATTACCCTAGTCCCTGTCCTGCTGTCCTGAAAATGTCTCCTTCCTCCACAACTTCCTGTAGCCCAAGCCCACCCTCATCATGCCAGTCTATTTTAAAAAGCTTTTTTCTGTGCATTTGACATAGTTTAGATCTGCTACAGAAAAGAAGGAAAATACTTACAGTGACATTTTTAGACAAAGACAATTTGCATTGTTATTGATCCTCTGCAAGATTTTTCAGGCCCCTTTCAATAAGTAGTTGTAGAGAATATGTGATGGTTGCAAAAATTTTCAAGTGACATGGGGAACTTTAAAAACCAATTTACTTCTTCTTTGCTCCTTTTACCTCTCTTGAGGAAGAAGGGTGAGGCAGGACAGAAGTAGGGAGGGACAAGGACACTGGCAAGATTTGAAGGCATCCTCTGGGATTGGTGTATGTAATGTTTGCTCAGAGGGTGACTGTGTTTGGGTTCACAGATCACAGGCTCATGTTATATTAATACTTAACTAGCAACATAAGTCTTCATGATTTCAGATGAATCAACTATTTGCAGTTTCTAGAGGACCTAGTGTAGTGACCCGAAAGGATAACCATAATCTAGCTTCACTATGGCCTGGTTGCTTCATCTCCTCAGGCTAATACCCAAAATAGGGTAGTTTGACTCTCCTCCTCCTTAGTTTTCTGTATAAAGCATTAGATTAGAGTCACACTGTCTGGGTTTGAAAACCAGCTCTTCCCTGTGTTCTTATGTGGGTTTGTCTCTTGCTGAACCCTTTTTCTTAATTGGTAACATAATGATGACAATTCCTCCTTCAACAGGTGCCCTTGGTGTATGAAATGATATGACACCTGGAAGGGCTGACATGACCTAACATAGTTGTTCAATAAGTGTGTGATCATGAATCTGGCTAAACTGTGTTAAAAGCTGTTTACACATTTCTTTTTTTTTTTTTTAAGATTTTATTTTATTATTTTTAGAAAGAGGGGAGGAGAGAGAGGCAGAGAGGGAGAGAGACATCAATGTATGGTTACTTTTCACCTGCCTCCAGCCACAGACCTGACTGGAGACCTGGCTTGCAACCTAGTTATGTTGCCCTGGCTGGGAATCGAACCTGCGATCTTTGGGTTCACAGGCTGGCACCTTATCCACTGTGCTACCAGCTAGGGCTGTTTACACATTTCTAATTGGCTTATGTAAAGTGATGGATCTAGGCAGACATATTTTACATGCCTATTAATTATTCTTAATTACACACTGTGTCATAAGACCTTATACTAATACTCATTTTTTTACTTGTAAGTATTGGTGATACATATAAAGCAACTAGCACAGTTAAATATTCTAGCAGAAATTCAGGACACAAACATTTAAATATGAAAATGGATTTAACAACTTGATTTTCCCAACTGCAACCTCAATCTCAAATGAATATAGTGTTTAAGGGACATGTAAAGCATTAATTTGTAAAATGTAGACATTTAATTATTCTGGAGGAAATATTAATTTAAAAGACAACACAACTAAACTTAAGAAGCCCTGATCATTGTTTTTACTCTGCAATAGTAGTTTGAAATGTTTTTATCTTTAACTTCAGATGCTAAATCAAACATCTCGACTGGAAATACAACTGCTGGAGAATTCATTATCAACATACAAGCTAGAGAAGCAACTTCTTCAACAGACAAATGAAATCCTAAAGATTCATGAGAAAAACAGGTGAGAATTGTTCTATTCTAAAATATTTAAACATGGCATTCATATCTTCCAAGTCTCTGCTCTTAAAAAATTGATATGGTTTGCAAAAGGAAGGGGGAAATAAGGGAGGAAGGAAGGAAGGAAGGAAGGAAGAAAGGAAGGAAGGACCAAATTAATTTTAAATATAAAAATAAAGGAGAGCTGTCTCTCCTTCTCTCCTTTCCTCCCTCCTTTTCCTATTCATACTTTCTTTTTTTTCTTTCTAAAAATATATTTTTTCTACCCTATTTCTTGATCATTTTAGACTTTTCTTCTTTCTATCATGATTCTTGATATGACACATGGTACCTATTCCTACCATGGAGTTTTCAACATGAAATGTTATTTTTTAAGAACATTTTTAAAGTAACACTAAGTCTGGCTGGGCCTCCACTGCCGCTGAGGTAGAAGGGGCTTCGTGCAGGGCAGCTTCTGGGACCCACCTGACTCCCCACCCCAACCACACACAGTGCTGCTGATGCATTTTTCCCTCACTCAATTCTAATTTCTAAGGAAAATTCAGCTTTTCCTACATATGTAAATCATGCTATTTATCGCTAATAATATTTTTCCAGCACTATTACCATTCCATTCTCCTGCAACTGAGATATTTCACAGTAAGTTAAGGAATTTATGTTTTAATGGGAAATTTATCTCTGTGCTCATGCTGATAAAAATAGGCATCTTTTACTCCTACTCTGCACCCCTTTCCTTTTAGGCTCTCAATTATGACATTACCTCACATGTGGTTCCAGGGAATATTTTCTATCAGTGTGCTATATCTCCTGGCATGGCCCTATTTCTGTAGTTATGCTTGCCTTCCTGTTGAAGGATTCAGTAGCTGTAATAGAGTATTGGGTGGACATCTAGCCATAAACCAGGCATATTCTTTCATGAACCATTTTTTAAAAGTGCTTTTTCTTATAGAAACCAAAAGTACCTACTTGTAATATACAGCATACTTTCCCTATTCTGTTTATTGTTCCCATTTATTTTCCTGTGTGAAATAGACTTAGAGGAACTCAGCCAAGCACTTTCTAGAGCAGCAAAGAAATGTGGGACCTCAATCTATTGAAGTGGATAGAAGGTCAAAGCCAAATATGAAGCTGTTTTATATATTTTAGAATAGCTTATTGATCATCCCCACTTAGTCCATAAATGAATCTTAATTGTCCAAATGAAAAAGAAGCTATTTCTATGTTGACACATATCTGAAATGTAGGAACAATATGTCTTTAGACAGCCAGGTCTGGTTTGGATCAGCTAGTACACTTTGCAAAGGAGGTTATCTAAATGCAGCTTTGCTTCCTCCCCACAGAATGTCAGTGGTTGTGTCTGGGTGTGTGACTTACTACTTTGAGTACCATAGGGCCTCACCTGCCCGTTGGGTGAACTAGCCCTTAGGAAAGTCCACCACTCTTTGGCAGAACAAGGGGGAATATTTTATGAATAGGATTATAATACACAATCATGCCAAGAGGTCCTACTGATTTACATTCTGGCAAATTAAATGCATCATTTATAAGGTAGAAAATGGATTTTTGGTCTCATTAGATTCACTCCTTTATCCCTAAATGGCACAAAGACCCAAAGCAGAGATACAAGTAAAGTTTGCTCCACTGTTTGCTTTTCTAACAATTGTGTGGGTGACACCAATAAACTTGCACATTGTGTTTCTTTATTTTTTTGTTGGATGCTATCCTCAATCTCAAAACTTGGTTTTGTTTCTTACCTCAAGGAAATAGCACTTGGGAGGGAGAGATGAGTAACTGGCCCATATAATTAAAATTACACCACCAAGCACACAAGAAATGGGATGCATTAATATTTATCTTGAACATAGGGGATTGGTATGACCACAAAATGTGGCATATCATTGTCAGCTTCCATTGGATTCCCCTAGTACATATGGACAACAAGTGGGATTGACTTTGGGGGGAATGGGTGGGTGGGGAAGAGGACAGAGGGGAGTAAAAAGGGGATGGACGTAATGCAACCGCAATAAAATTAAAAATAAAAAAATTAATTAAAAAGTAGTAGAAAAGAGGTAAACAGGGAAAGATGTCATAATGCAAATTCCGTCAGCTGAACTAAATACATACATGAATCTTTTGCTCTCAAAATTCAGTCAGCTGACCAGATTTCAAGGCACCTGTACATCTCTAACTTAACACCAACTATTTCCACTGTGGAAACACAGCCAGGTGAAAAAATATTCCAGAAGAAATTCTTCCACTTCACTAGGATTTCCAGAAAGGGAAATCAACATTCCATGTCTACAAAGATAGAGCATTTGATACTTACGTTGAATATACAGAGTGAAGATTAGGGAAATCTGTAGTAAGACCATCCAGAAAACTACACATGTGGTCATTCCAACATAGTTTTAACAAAGCTATCTGCTGCCTAGCTACCTAATATCAAGTGAACATCTGTGCTGGGTGCATTAACATAGTGTGTGCGTTACACTGCACTAATCCTTCAACTAATTCTTGAAAGCACTTATTATTTCCATTTTCCATATGAAGAAACTGATGTTCGTAGAGGTTAAGCAACTTGCCTATGACTAAACAGCTAGTGCATGGCAACATTAGGGTTCAAGTGCATGATGACTCTCTATCTTAATTATTATAAAAATATTTTTCCAACATGATGCAGCTTCAAGATTAATTGATGTGGTTGTCAAGTTATCCTCAAGTTATCCTCTTAACACAAACAAATATAAATTTGAGGAAAGGAGCAGGCCAGTTGTTTTTGGCATATTCCTACATAGATCATTATTTATTCCTTTTAATACTGGAGTAGGAAATATAAACTATTTATTTTACCTTAGGAATTCACTGAACTTCTTTGACAAGTCTCATCTATCTTCTAGCTGGAGTTTATGGGACATTGTTATGTTAATTAATTTTGTTATTGAAGTGTGTGTGATTTCTAAATTAGACTTTATGAGCAATGTATTATAATTGCATAATAAAATATTGATATTTTTAGTACCTAATCAGGCCAAATAATGGAAAAGTTATATTACAATCTTAGTAAGTGAAGCTATATTCCATCTGATAAGTTCTTTACAAAATAAGTAGAATCTTTCTAACTTCTGGCATTAAATTAGGTTGAATTGTGTCAGTTATACATAGAAAGGATCGAAGAAAAGTATTTGAATTTATACTAGTCTATTCTATGTGTTAGGCATTCCCGTGTCTATATGGAACGTCATAGACACTGACTGAATAGAACATCTTTTCTCCCCTCATGTTTATAAAAATGAATTTAATTTATGTAACTTTTTTCATTTACATTTTAACCTTAAGATATGACAGTGAAACTATTCTGAATTGAACTGGAAACCCAAGGACCATCTTAATTCTCTCCTTTCCCTGATTTCTCACAGCTCAATAATGACTGTTGATTATTGCAGTGACCTCTGCACCTGAAGGCTTACTGTCTCGCAAACCTATCACCTGGAGCACTGCCAGAGCCTTCTTTATAAAATGCAAGTCACATTCCTTTCCCCTTGTATTTGGGTACCCCATACACTTCTTCTCAACTTTCAAATCTCTAGACAACACCTGCCCAACCCCCAGATAGCTCTCTGTACTGCCTGAAGAAAGCTCAAGTTCTCTAGCATAGCACATAGTCCATGATCATTGTAATCCCAATTTTAAAGCCTTACTTCCACAAGTCTTATTAAATTTTGCCAAGTCTAGTCTGATAGCTAAAAGCATAAATGCTGAGGCCAGACTGCCCAACTTCACTTTTCCTAAAACTGACTGCCACACATTATTTGTGTGACTTTGAGCAAGTTACTTAAAGTCTACGTGCTCTAGTTTCTTAATTTGTATCATCAGGGTGATAAAAATAGTAGTGAATGGAGTTAAAGAAAATTCAGTTAATGAATATGAAGCACTGACAACAGTGCCTGACACACATGGTAAGTGTTTAATATGTTACTTGTTAGTATCACACTGAAAGCTTGATGTTATTTCTGGTGTAGTTGACATTTGACTTATTTGAAATGCCTTGTAGTTCTTTATTCAACTCACAACTTTCTTCCCACCCTTCAAAACTCAGACATGACAGCAAACGTTACCCTTCCAAAAATAAATATATTTGGCACCTTCTCTGACTGCCAAATATATTTATTCATTGCAACTTATCTGATAACACTGTAGCTTGTTTTCCCCATTATTTCACTTATCCCATCACACTGTAATCTGTGTGTGTGTGTGTGCACGCATATTTATCTACTATTCAGTGGGAACTTCTGGAACATAGAAACTGCATTTTATTTATATTTGTCTTCATGTTCTTAGGGACACACCATTCTCTACAGATAGTATATTTAGTATTAAGTACTTTTTGAATGGTGAGTGAATGATGAACTGGTAAATGTCCTAGTAACTCTATCCCAACAAATGTATTATCTGTGTACACACACATGCACGTGTGCAGCTGAAAAAAAAATTTTTTAAAGAGGGGAAAGGAGAGAGGCAGGGAGGGGGGAGACATCAAAACATGGTTGCATTTCACCTGCCTCCAGCCACAGACCTAACTGGAGACCTGACTTGCAACCTGGTTATGTGCCCTGGCTGGGAATCGAACCAGCGACCTTGGGGTTCGCAGGCCAGCACCTTATCCACTGTGCCACCAGTCACAGTGGATTTTTAATGAAAAACACAAATCACGTAGTTTGCATTCAGTATCATAAATATATTAATTGTGCTTAACATAGGTAAAATAGAGATGCTTTTTAAGCATCCCCAAAAGCCCATTGCATGGCACCCCAAATTATCAGCCCACATTCCGAGGTTCACTAATTCAGCCCAATTTTTAAATCTCTCGATAGCATCTTCCCAAACCACTGTAGATTCATGGCTGCTTACCACATCTCTCTGATTAATAAAAAATAGTAACACGAATGTGATCTAAATATTAAATTACATGAAAGTGTTATCAACTGAAGATCAAAATCTCCCTAATTCTAACACCACCACCCCCTGCAAAGAACCGTCAACAGATTAACAGTTTGGTGCTTATTCTTTCAGACTTTTTCTTTGAATACTAGAATATACATGTGTATAGAGAG
Organism: Noctilio leporinus; assembly: GCA_004026585.1. Lineage (NCBI taxonomy): Eukaryota > Metazoa > Chordata > Mammalia > Chiroptera > Noctilionidae > Noctilio > Noctilio leporinus. The sequence continues at coordinate 244,914 of PVIW01000313.1, forward strand.
TGTGCATACTGTGTGTGTGTTTTCACAAGCACATACCTCCATATAATTGCACACATACACAAGTACATGTTTATACGATGTATGTGTATAGATTGTAACTTTTTAAATGCTGAGTTTATTTCTAATTCATAATAAGTTATTAAGGATATACAAGTAACTGTGTAATATACAGATATACTTCATTCATTGCTATAGATATACTATAATTGTACATTCTCTTCAAGTGTACAGACTGGTTAATTTCCCCAAACCTTGCTAGCCAGCTTACTAATCTTGTCCACTTGAATTGTTAGCTTGTACATCTTTTAACATTTATGACCATTTGCATTTCTTTATCTGTGACTAGCCTTATCTTTGCTTAATTAATTAAGCTCTTTAATAAATAAAATTTTTCATACATGTTGCAAATATATAATCTATCATTTATTGTCCAATCTTTTGTGTAGAGAAATATTATATTTTTATGTTATGAGCTGTGTCTATTTTTTTTCTCCTTGGTTTCTGGCTAACATATTTAGCTTATTGTTATTTACCCCAGACTTTAAAACATTTGTTTGCCAATATTTACCGGTAGTTAATAATGAATTACAAAATATTTAACTTCATATTTTGTGAGAAAATTTGCTCTGTAAAAAACTGAAAGCATAAATTTAATGTGAACTCACTATTTCCTTATTTGAGTGGGGAAAACCACTTTATAAAATCATATTTGCAACACAAGTTGGTACTTTATATATTAAAAATAAAATTTAAAAATTAAAGCATCTGTAAGTAGGTTCAGACAGATAAAAATGAGAAGATTTATATATTTTTAACATCTTCCTCCTTGTTTAAGAGCTATATTTACATACATAGAATTAAGACAACTGTCACCACTGTGAATTCATTGGCTGCTATGTTAAGAACTCTATTGTGGGAAACAATTTGAAAGAGAGAGCTTTTTGTGTGAAAGTTTCAAGATGTGTTCAATGACTTGAAATATTTCCAATAAGATGTTGGAGGAGACAGACTGTGGAAATGAGGAAAAAACCAAATATTTTAAATAAGGCTTTGTATCCACTCAATTAGAACCTTTTGCTGAGGTTTAAGACCTATATTATTTTGTTTATTTTATTCTTCATTAAAGTACACCTCTGTCTCAAACTGGAAGTTAAGTGCCAAAATTCTATATATGTTTCTTGTCAAAGTGTTTCCAGAAAGATGGGAAACAGGAAGTAGAGAGAATCCTGTGAGAAACTCTTGTCTTTGGATTTCTAGTTCAGTTTGTGTATTGAGATGTAAGTGCACAGTTGCTTACATTGTTCCATGGAACACTAATTCTAAAAGATGTATTTTAATAAAAACTGTTTATTTAATCTAGGCTTTTGAAAAACTTGACAATGGGAATCCTAACTAATAAAAATACTGAATGCAATCTAGAAAACTGTGCACTGGAGTTTGGAATTAGCATCTAGGTTTACACCTAAATAAAACTTTTTGCTAAAGGTCATCATGATAGGAAATATGCTTACTTTGCTTACCTAATTTTAGGACAATGAACTGTAATGTCCTTTGGATCTGTGTTTACATATAGAGATGTTTCTGCCTGTCTGAGGTGACTTCTCCCAACTGGCCTGAATAGGAAAAATGTAAGAGAACCAATAAAGACTTCAGGACAAAATGGAATATGATCGATCTACTGAGTAAGGAAATTAAATTTAATCAAAGAGCTGGTAAGGCAGAGTGGTGTTAAGAGTATCAGTTGAGATTAAAAAGAAAGCCTGACTTGGCTAAGATATTAGTTTTTTTATACATGTAAAAGACAGATAGGTTGAAATATTGTGAAAGACAAATTTGCATAATAACTAGATGGAGAGCAGTAAATACTAAGGAGATAATGTTAAGATGATGTCTTGATTTCTTATAAAATATAAACTAGTGGAAATAGGTAGAGATCATATTATCCTAAATCAAAGAGATGGACTCTTACATTAGTTTTCACAACACTGGGATGTTGTGGGAAGATTTCTAGTTTGACAAGTTAGAAGACATGGCTTTTTATTTTGGTTCTGACACAATGTGCGCAGAGTTTTGGATAAGATATTTAGATTATTATCTATAATCAGCAGCTTATAGTATCTACTCAGTCTGTAGCACTGTATTACTTTAAGAATCAAAGGGTATAAGAGTTTTAAAATGCTACACAATTATAATGGTATATGCAATGATGTAATTAATAAGTAGAATTAGCATAATGCATTTTTCTGGCAAGAAAGTTTTGGATTCAAACCAGTTTAGAAATAGTGAGAACAAAGGGCTGACTTCCCAAGTAGATAATAACTAAGGGATGTGAAGCATCAAAGGAGAAAAAAATAGATAGAATAGTTTTTTGGAAGCCAAATATGAAGAGAAGATGGGAGTGAAGGATGCATAATGTCAAAGGAAATAGAAGAGCCTAGAAAAGACCAGCCTTGCCTGAAGAAGTTTTAAAAGTTATCATTAATATAAAAGATATGCTTTATAAATAAAGTTAGTAGAGTTATTAAAGTGATTCCCAGTGAAGAAATGAGATAAGAAAAATGATAAGAAGAAATAAATGTAACTGGTAAGACCTGCCATTTGGGAAACATTGTGACAGGTTTCCAATTTGCTTGTAGTTTTCATGCATGTTATTTTTTATGCATTTATTTTATTCCAAATTCTGTAAGATGTCTGTGATGCAGAGCAGGCTTATTACTTGCATGAGCAGTCCCTTCTTTACATGAATATCTGTTTTAAATGACAGCTCTGTTGATGTCTTTTGATACCTGGTAGCCATGATTCATTAAAAAGTATGTAGTTAATTATAAAAATTAATGTTCTTTCCAACATTTTACTTAGAAATGCAAACATTTTCTTCCATAAACCAGTGTCCAAAATTGTTTTCTTTGGCATCAGGACTTCTTTAATTAACTTTCTAATCATAGCTCTTTTCAGAGTATCTTAAAAAACAAAGCAAAACAGACGAAATCCCTTTATTGGCATCTCAGATAGTGGCCATCTTTATATGTCCTCTGGAACAAGAAATGCATCAAAAAGTAGAAAGTGGAAAAGCACTGATGCAAAATCTTTTATTAAAGTATTATATCTGAAATAAAAGTTTCTTATCACTGCTGTTGTTTTATTTGAGGTTTTCTCTCTAAAAATAAAATCCTTAGAGTAGGAATAACTGTCATTTTATATTTTGCATAGTACTAAGAACACTATTGGCACTTAGAAAGTAATAGATACAAGTTATAACTCTAGCATGTTATTTTCTGAAGCAGAATGTTACATACTGCATAGGAAAAGTGCAAACCCAATGCTCATCTTACTTCAGGAATAAAACAGTAATAATGAATTTTTATCTAGTAATACATGACTAGTAATACATTCAATTTTTGATCTTTACATTATTATCAATTTAATAGTTAATTCTGAGGTTTCTTGGTAGTATGTTGTAACTTCTAGATTGAAAAGATCATTTTTTATGTCAACTAACTGTATTGTTGACATCTTGTATTTTATTGTTATCCTAGGAGAAATAAAAATAATTCAAAAGTAATCTAAGAATGAATTAAGGCATCAGATATAGTTAATTTTCAGATCTGAAGGCCATATGTTAATAATCACAAATAAAACCTCTTTTTAACATCCACAGAAGTACCCTAGTCAATTAACCAGTGGGTAGGATGATCTTTTTAACAAATAGAGAAGGTTTTCTGTTTTATTTGTTTTTTAACCACCAAGTTCTCCAGCCACAAGTTACTGACACAAGAAAATACTAAAGGACTCTGAATCATACTTATGCCTCAGGGATACTATCTTTCATCTTATTCCCACTTCTTGCCTAAATTTTTCATTTCCAAAAAAAATCCTAAAACATATTGAAGATCATCCCATTTTCCCCAAATCACTATACCCTAGATCTATGCAAACTGAATTTGCTTAAGGAGCAGGCAGGACAGAGCTCCTTCCACTGTTGGTGTCCTGTAGAATGAAAGCGACTTAAAATAGAGGCACAGCTGTTCTATCTTGCACAAGTCACAGAGCTGCTCTTACCAGGTCTCCATGTGAAATTTTCATAAGTGAACCTGGGCATGGTACCAAAGGTGTTGTAAATGAACAGGGTCTTACATTCAGGAGCATCCAGGTGTTTTTCCAGGCTTGGTTCAACAGACAACTCCTGCCCTATTCTGGACCATATTCTCTTGGAGAACAGATTTGTTGGCAAAAGTCTGGAATGCCCATGAGCAATTCTCTTCGCACTTAATCGGTGTAAAAGATAATCAGATATTCCAGCTGTCTCTCAGTACATGGGGCTGGAAAATTTGGCTCTTCAAACATGCTCTATTTTATTATTTAAATATTAAATTTAAAACACTCCCTAGTGTCCCTTTTATGAAAACTTACAGAACTGATTCAGTGCTGTATTTCTCCAAGGTAAATTAAGTGCCCGGCCTGGTATGTGACATTTGAATAGCACCTTGTAAACTAACGACTGGTTGAGCCTTCTGAAAACAGAACTGAGAAAACTGAATAAGGCTTTCCTCTGAGGAATACCAGTATATTATACACTCTATAAAATGTAAACGCTTTCTATTTCCAGTCAGTTGCTAGGATCCAAGAGTACTTCTGCACTCACTGTCATTTTGAATGTGTGATCTGCAAGGGGAGTATCCTCTGAAGAGCCCTGAGAGAAGGAAGGTCTCAGTTGAAGACTGCACTCCCCAAGCAAGCATCATTTGTGAGACCGTGCCATCAGCCTATGATCTTTCTTCTGGAGCCATTCATGCAGTGATTTGGGAGTTTGTGGTGCTACTAGGCCTCATAGTGAAGCTTAGGTTGAGAGATAAAGTAAGCTAGTGGTTACAATAGCAGACCAGGTATCCAAAATTCCAAGAAATCTAATTCATTGTTTCACATAGCTCACCCTCTGGTCTTGTGGTTTCTGTGCTGATAGGCTATTTCCTGACCTTACAGAACTATTGTTAATGCTTAAAGCACTGTTAATGCTTAAAGAATCTCAAATGAATGAAGGCAAAGTAAATATAAAATAGTTCCTGTATTTTGTTCATTCTTGTCCAGCTGTTAATTGTTTGGGTTCAAGTCATCTACCCTGGATATATACAGCATTGGATATAAATTATGTATGTCTATCCTGAGTCTCTCATAAAATATTTCTATGGTGAAATCTCTACTTAAAATTTCTAACTTTACATAAACTCAGGAACTGGTTGAATCACAGTTTTGTGTATATCATTTTAAAAACTAAATCCTATCTTCATTTCCTTATAGTTTATTAGAACATAAAATCTTAGAATTGGAGGGAAAGCACAAGGAAGAGTTGGATACCTTAAAGGAAGAGAAAGAGACTCTGCAAGGCTTGGTTACTCGTCAGACATATATAATCCAGGAACTAGGGAAACAGTTGAACAGAGCTACCACCAACAACAGTGTCCTTCAGAAGCAGCAGCTGGAGCTGACGGACACAGTGCATAACCTCGTCAACCTCTTCACTAAAGAAGGTGGTAAGAATTTCCTTCTCACTTTGGGATAGTAGATATTTTATTTAATGTGGAGCAAGTAAATATTTAACCTGACTTTCTATGTTGCATTGATCACTGTGTAAAAGAAGCAAAACAACTTTATTTTTAGAAGCATCTTATGAAGTTTGCACTGACCATTTCCTCCTATTTTTAACTTCCAGGGCATGTTTGCGTAAGCTTGAATTCATGAATTCCCAATATCTTTGTAAAAGAACCTTCTTGTTTCTTCCTTGGTCTTCTTAACCTTAGATAAAATTTATGCTACTGTCACAGACAAGTAGTTGGTGTTATGGTGTTAGACACTTAATTATATAGGACAGAAATTAGCCAGTGTTAAAGATTAGTTCAGAACAACAGGGAAAGTTTCAGGAGGGTTCCCATTTTTAAATGAATACTTAATTGTTTTTTTCTGTGAATGGGAGAAAGAAGAGTTGCCCACAAAGAGAAGGGAATATAGCAGTTCCCAAAATCTATTATGAAAGGAAAAGTTTTTATTATTAAAAGTCTTTATTAAGACCTATTCAGACTTTATAAAGTCCACATCATTAATGATTAGCTCTACTCAGAAAAGACCTAACCAGGGCTTCTGGATATGTTTATTCCAGGGTCTCTGTGACAGTGACAATACAAAATTTTAATATTAGAATATCTGGAGCTCTTTGACCATTGGAAATATTACAGGCCTTTGTCTCTTTATAAAGCCTTCATCCATCTGTTTATCCATCCACGTAACAATGATTGAATCAGTGCCTCTGTGTGTACTTACCCACTTCAAGCAGAGCCTTTCCTGGGCCTCAGGAAAGCTCTTCAAAGTTTAGAGCTTAAGGTCATTGTCTGTAGTTTTGCTTGCTAATAAGCCTTTCTCGGAGTGAAGATGGAATAGTAAAGGGTGATGAGTGAAAGGGAACACCACTTACATCTGAAAGTTATGGCTGTCATTAAGTGTGGCTTATGTGGCCATTCATTTAATGGTTCAGTGTGTATACGCACTGGACATGACATATAAGCGGAGACTCCTTTCCTTTAACCAGGGACTTGAGCTGTATGAAAAATGAGCTCAATTCCATGCTTTCATGTATAATATGAATGTAGAGGGTAACTCCACATTAAGTGATCTTGTTTTAAAGACATTTTACATTTCTCTACTATACTCCATTACCATGAGTTATATTGCCTTTGGATAGTGAAAACAAGCCCTGAATATTCTCTGTGAAGAACATTTTTAAACAGTGAGTTCCCAGAGCTCCATTTGGGTGTGCTCAGAAATGTGACTGGGAAGGAAAAAAACCTGCTAATGAGTCAGAGCCTGCCAAAACCTTGAGTTTGAGTCCACTGGAAGGAAAGCATGGTAGGATTTTGCCAGAGAATTTTAATAGAGCTCATGAGTATTTAGAAATTAAGTATTAATATGAGACATATCTATTCTCATATTGAACTGAATACATTTGGGGAAAGATTGAAAACATATTTTTCTTATCATCCTGAGACTTAAAGCACATGGAGTTAAGTAGTTCTGTTTTTTTCCTGATGTTAGAAATATCAAGCCCTGTTGATTCTCACAGAGCTCATATGTCTGCCTGCTTATCATAATTTCACTTCTTCTCTAAGTATTTGTCTAATAAATGTGTCTTTAAACTTTTAGAAGCTGGGGGATGACTTCAGAATTAAAATTCCTGGCGAGGTTTGGAGTTTAGATGCAGCATCAGGCACCCAAACATCTGTTCAATTAGAAAAACATTTATTGAACAATTATGATGGCACTTCTGGTAGACGCTACCCATAATACCTGTTTAGGGCATGAGAAAAGTAACTCTGTCTACTGCTTCTATTCTGTGATATAACATCCTAAAAATAGTAATAATGTAGACGGAAATTATCTAGTATTCAGGCCTCTAAATATTTATTTTATTTTTAATGATACAATTCTAAAATAAATTTTGATGTAACTGCAGGATTTGTGGTCCTAATGTAAGCATATTGCCCTATTTTCCAGTGGGTTCTGTGCTCTCATAATAATAAACTTTATTTGCTTCTTGTTAATCTTTTTTCTTTAATCCCACACTTAAATTTCTAAATAAATATTTGGTCATTTAAGGATTCTTAAGAGACACAAAAATGGGAAATGCCTCTCGCCAAGCTTTCTACCAAGATTTTAATTTTCCATAGATCTTTATTTTCACTGACACCATTATCTTTAGTTATGGTAAATTTAACATTTTAACTGACTAATAGAATAATACTGGCTAAATATCAGCTACTAAAAGTAACTTATTTGAATTCTAAAACATAAATAAAAGTTTTATGACCAAAAATGTATTTATCAAATAGATTTATTCTTTATCAAAAGATTATATGTCAATATTCTACTTTAAAATTTAACTACATGTAAGTATGCCTGAATCAGTACACCACGATAAATGCATCAGTTTTCCAAAATGTGGTTCAGGAGTAGCCTTCTGAAAGTTTTCCCCAAAACATCATGAACTATTTTAATCCAAAATACAGAAAATGTAATTAACTCTAAGGTTCCCCTAGTTCATACTTGACTCAGTTATTTATGGAGACAGCCTGAATGTAATACAAGGCAAGAAGAAAATTACTTTTTTTTTTAGTCTTCTCTAAAAGACTAAAAACAAAGAGACTTTAGGTGCTTCCTTCCCCTCCAAGTAACAAGATTCAATTAAACACAAATTTATTAAGTGCTATCTGTAAGTAAAATACTTTTTTCATGGAAAAATGTCTGAATGCAATGCCCTAGAATGTCTGATTGTTGTCATCCTCACACCTTCTTTCAGCCATAGTTTTCTTATCTCTGAAATGAGATCATAATACATAACTGACAAGCCTGTAGTAAGAGTTAAAAGAGGTTTGCATAAACACTGTCGATCCATAAACAGTGCCTATCTATAGTTATGGGCTGCATAATGATGTTTCAGTCAACAATGGACCACATATGATTGTAGTCATATAAGATTAGAATGGAGCAAAAAAATTTCTATTGCCTAGTAATGTTGTAGCTGTCTCAGCATCATAGTACAACACATAACTCATGTTTGTGGTAATTCTGGTGTAAGGAAACCTAGTGTGCGGCCAGTCATATAAAGTATACCGCATATAGTTATGTACACTATGTAATATTTGATAATGATTATAAATGACTATGCTACTGGTTTGTGAATTCACTATACTATACTATACTTTTTATCATTATTTAGAGTATACTCTTTCTACTTATATGAAAAAGTTTGCTATAAAACAGTATGTCCAGTTACATTGGCAGCAGTTCCATATATCTTATGTTTAAAGAGCCTTTATTTATTTTTATTTAAAAATTTTTAACATATTTTATTTATTTTGCTATTACAGTTATCCCAATTTTCCCCTCTTTGACCCCCTCCACCAGTACCCCATTCCCTCCAGCAATGCCCCCCTTAGTTCATGTCCATGAGTTATGCATATAAGTTCTTCGGCTTCTCTATTTCCTTTGTTCTTAACATCCCCCTGTCTATTCTGTAACCACCAATGTGTACTTTTTTTTTCTTCCCTTTCACATCCAGACAATTTACCAAACACACGCAAAAATACATTTACACCTATACATATTTTTACACATGTTTAAAGTACATACTGGATTTTGAAGAGTTAATACAAACATTTTTAAATATTCCAATAGCTTAGAGTCTTTTTGATTGCATCATTTTCTTTTGTGCTGATTTACTATCATGTTGTTTTATTGATTATAATCCCTAATTATATAAAATCCACTGCTAATGTTGTCAGTAAGAGATCACACTGAATGATTAACACAGAAATGAAATTAATAGTGAATACGGACTACCAAAATGGAAAAAAGTGATGCTCATTGCTTACTAGTCAGGCATGTCCTATTCCACCATACTTACAATCTTGAAGGATAAAAATAAAGTCACAGAAGATCTCAAGGACTTACTTCATTGAATGCAGTAAGGTGAACACAAATTCAAGAAGGACCTATATCAAGCATGTAGAACCTTCTAAGGACCTGGATTGAAGACCAGACCCAGAAGCGTATCCCTTTAAGTACCATGATGATCACAGCCAAAGCAACAAGTTTGTTGAACAAAAAGGCTGAACCTGACTTTGATGGGTAGTTTAAACCACTCAAGAAAAATTATTACATAATGTGCAAGTGAGTGGTGAGTCTGCGAGTACTGATGTGAAGGCAGCTGAAGAACATTTGGAAACTTCAGATAAACTGACTGGAGGAAAATTACTTACTTCCCAGAGCAAATATTCAATATAGATGGAACTACCTTGTCCTGAAACTGGATGTGTAAAAGGACTTTTATTTATAAGGGGGCCCATCCAATTCAGGTTTTATGCTAACAGCCTTGCTTGGGGGCAATATTTCAGGCTGCAGACCAATACTGTTTATGATCAGGCACAGGGAGAACCCCCAGGCCTTCCAGCATACCAGTAAGCACATGTTGCCAGTTTACAACAGGATGCCAAGAAGTCAAATATGACCCAATTCCAATATGTCTTCTGAATTACTATGCTGGCAAAATGGAGAAGTCGTGTTTGTAGAATAACATACTTGTTAAGACTGTGCTGATTGTTGAAAATGTTCTAGACATTTTCCTTTTATTGAGGACTTTTACCCTAATACCGAAGTGGTTATCTTCCTGAACACCACCTCTTTGATGCAACCAGTGGATCAAGGAGTTACAGCAGCTTTTAAGCAGAACCTTTGCCCAGATTATTGATGCGACTGAGGAAAACACTAATGCAATTGTGGAAGGATTACTATATTTGTGACTGCATCAAAAAATACTTGCCTGAGCTTGTTGTGATGCCACCCAACAATGTATGAATGGCATCTAGAAGAAGATACTTAAAAAGATTTGCCATGGATGAGGAGGCTGCAAAGTTCAGTTAGGCGGTGGTTGAGATGGCAAACACCTTATCCTGGGTGTGGATGAGTGTGGGTGAGTGTGACATCGAGGATCTCCTAGAGGTGGCTCCTGAGGAATTGGCTAATGAGGAGCTGTTGGAACTGGAACAGAAATGCAGTCACTGGAAAACAGGTAAGAAAAAAAGGGAACTGTAGGAGATAAACACCCCAAGAAAATGCACAGTGAAAAGTTTAGCAGAAGCTTTTGCAGACTGCAACAAGCTTCTTAAAAGCTTTGAAAAAATGAACCCCAACACCAAAATGTTTTTATGAATAGAGGGAAATGTTTCGGGTACATTATCTGTTTCCAAGCAAATCTACGATGAAAAAAATTAAACAAGTCAAACTACCATAGCATGTTTCTGGAAAGAGCGACACCTACTCAAGAAGAGCTCCAGGCAGGTGCCTCAGGAGGTGCTCCAGAAGGAGGCCAGGTCATGATAGGGGAGGACAGCTCCATGGGCTTCCAGTGAGACTAGCTGTGGAAGTGGAACAGTGTGTGATATTGATGATCCTGACCATGTGGAGATGTAGGTGTTTTTGGGTCTTGGGTCTTATTAACGAATAAGTTTAAAAGTAAACAAACAAAAAACTATAGAAAAAATAGCTTATAGAAAAAACCAGGAGTATAAAAGAAGAAAATCTATTTATACAGCTGTACCATGTGTTTGTGTTTTCAACTGCTACTACAAAAGTGTTGAAAAGTTAGGTAAAATAAAAAAACTTATAAAGTAAAACAGTATAATAAGCCAAGGTTAATTTACCATTGGAGAAAAAAAAGTATTATCTATAAGTTTAGTATAGGCTAAGGGTACAGTGTTTACAAAGTCTACAGTAGTGCACAGTGATGCCCTCAGCCTTCATAGTCACTCACCATCCACTAACTCACCCAGCAACTTCCAGTCATGCTAACACTGTTCCTGGTTACACTCACAGAGCCTTTATACTATATTTCTACTGTACCTTTTCTATGCTTAGATATGTTTAGATAACATGAATGTTTGCTATTGTGTTACAGTTGCTTGCAGTATTCTGTACAGCAACATGCTATACAGGTTCATAGCCTTGGAGCAATAGCTGTACCATTTAGCCTAAGTGTGCAGTGGACTATACCATCTAGTTTTGTCTAAGTGCACTCTGTGATGTTCACACAATGACAGAATATCCTAAGGACCCATTCACAGAAGGTATTCCCATCGTTAAGTGATGTATAACTCAACTGCTAAAAAAATTGTAGCTGTTTTTATTTTTATGCTTGCTGAAGTGCTTATAACTAACTAAAATTATATGATAAAAGCATTCCTTGGAAGTGTTGGCTAGGGATTTATCTTTCCCAAACATGTGTTTGGTCCAGGAACTATAAATCTATCTTTGCATGTAGGGAGTATTTTTGTTTAGTTTTACAGAATTTCTCCTACCAACACATCTATGTCATAAGGTACATTTAAGCTAAGTACAGTTAATACACACTTTTTTTTCTGAAATAATTCATCAAACCTTCTTTTTGTTTCAAATAGACAATAATGATGTCTTTGGTGTACAACCATTTCAAACTAAATTGCATCTGTTTTGTAAGACTTGCAGTAAAATTTATTTTTGTCTAACCTTTGACTGCCAACATTTGGTCACATTTATTCTTGGGAACATTGCCTCACTAAAGAAATATTGCCTATGGCTCTCAGTGCTACCATAGCGTCAAAACTTAGCTGATTGCCTCATGCTTTTGGCAATTCACAGTTAAGTCGGGAATTAAGTAGTTTAAATTGATAATGACATGGAAACAAGGTTTGGACTTCTTTGCGGGAGGATAATGACTATCAAACATTCACCAGTTAATCTGCCCAGAGGTGATTAACACATTATCACATATGTGGAGCACACACAAGGCAAACAAATGTCTGATCATGAATTTAATTACTAACAAAGCATTGAAGAAAATGTTTAAAGAAAATGGTATTTAGGCTTCATCATAAAATTATGTGAACTGATTCTTTCACTTTCCAAATCAGCTCAGAGCATATTCTTGCTGTACCAAAATATGATTCAGAAATGTATCTATTCATTCAAAAAATAGTTGCACAGTGAATGCTCTGATTCAGATTTCCTTCTGGAGATAAAGATACTCATCCATTTTTATTTACCAAGTATTTGCTGAGCTCCTATAATATGCCAGATACTGTTCAGAACACTGGGAAGAGATGAAAGATGTAATTTAGTGTTTGGTTTCAAGGAAACTAGAGTTTGGTGGGGACAAAGGTAAACAGTTATAACTCTAACTGCTAGAGGTGAAGCCAGGGGCCAGGACTCTAGCAAACACCTGGGAGGAACAGTAAAATCATGGCAGAGATAAGAGGATGTGGGCAGAGTCCGACATCTGCAGTCTTCCTAGGGATGTTGTACAATGCTTTGCTTAAGCTTTGTTGTAGTTGTTTATTTTGTCCCACAACAGTATGAGGAAACTGCTATGGTTAGTCTGATTTTAGAAATCTCACAGAGAGCTTGAGTAGTTTGCCCAAGGTTGCAGCTGGAAAAGGTTGATCCAGGATTAAAACATAGGCAGATTGGCTTTTATGGGGAGATAATGACCAAGTCTTCAAAGTGAAGAAAGCAGAGTACGCTCAGAGCTCACACAGTGTAGATGTTTGCTGGGAGTGACAGGAGCAGAGTGGGCTTTGGCAGGGTACAGAGCCTAAACTTCTGAGTCAAAGGTAGACAAGCAATGAAAGGTGAAGTGAGAGAGGGGTACTGATGGACAGCAAGGAAGCCACATTTTTCCCCTTAAAGCAATAGAGTCATTGCCCATACAAAAGGACAATGGTGGACATTTGCGTTGTAGAAAAATGACTCCCTGTGAGGAAGAATGTATTGGAAACGGAACAAACTGGAGCAGATAAACAAGATGGGTCTTTTTGTCATTACCAAAATATTAACAAGTGCTTAGAGAGTACAAGCCTGTCTTCTGAGCCCTTTCCATATCTTAATTAATTCTAATAACAACTTTATAAGCCAGGTGCTATTATTATGCTTATGTGACAAATAAGGAAACTAAGCACAGAGAGGTTAATAATTTCTAAATTTCACACTGCTAGAAAGCTGAAGTTTGAACCCAGAGAGTCTGGCTTTGGATCTGTACGTTATCCACTGTACTAGGATGGGGAAAAGAAGTATAGTTGATGGTGATTTTCATCAGGTTCTCAAAAGGCTCTCCTGGGTGGGGAACAATGAGGTCAGCATCCATAGGGGCAAATGGAAAGGCAGGTGGAGAGGAATGAGAACCGATAAGAAATAATGACTTGTTAGAGGTAGAGTTAAACATAACTCCCAAGTTCAGGGTTTGAGTAACGGAGGGAATGCTGGTGGCATTCTTTAAAATCAGCAATGTGTGAAGAAAAACAAGTTTAAGGGGGGAAGATGATGAGGTTAGCATGAGGCACGTTGACTGAAGTAACTGTGGGACAATTAAAATCTCTAAGGCAGAGGAACAGGAGTGTGAAATTCAGGAGCCTAGTCTATGTGGCCATGTATAGATGGGTGTCCCCTCAGAAGAGGAGCGGTAAAGCCCCACAGCAAATGAAATCATTGGATGTGTGTATAAAGCAATGACTTAACCATTGGAGGTTATAGGTCCATTTCAGAATCTGGTGAAAACTAGCCCACCATTCTTTCCCACCCAGTGCAAGTACCCATGTACAAGTTTATGTACATTTTCAGAGAATTAACATTCTCTGAAGGTTATGAACCCACTTAAAAATAATAATGATGTAGAAATCAAAGATCAAATATTGGGAGTTCTTTAAGGGACAGATAAAGAGAGACCAAAAAGAAAAATGAATTGGGGGAAAAGCTAGTGATGAGCAATGTTATGGCAGGGAGAAAATGCTATCATGAAAGGTCTTTTTCAGTGCAAACAAGCAGAAAGTTAAGTGAAAAACAAAACATACTGACCTTCTGTAGGGAGAGTTTGGGTGAAGTGTATAGCTCAATTGCTTAGGTCAAAGACTAGTATGAATAAGAGGAAGTAAAAGTGGAAAATGTTGTCTATCCACCCTGGCTGGTGACACCATGAATAGGCACTGGCCTGCAAACCCAAAGGTTGCTGGTTCAATTCCCAACCAGGGCACATAACCAAGTTGCAAGCCAGGTCTCCAGCCAGGAGGCAGGTGAAAAGCAACCATACATTGAGGTCTCTCTCCCTCTCTGCCTCTTTCCCTTACTCTCTCTCTAAAAATAAATAAAATCTTTTAAAAAAATGTTATCTATCCAGATCCCAGAAACTTGAATGTAAACAATAGATAACAGTTTTGGCTAGGAAGGCACACAAGGTAGAGGGAACTAAAAAATAACTTAAAAATAAACACTAAGACATGAGCACTTTTATATACTTTGTGCCCATTTATGAAGTTCCAATTTCACATCATAAGGAGCTTCTCATGAAGTTAATTTTAAAAACTTCTTTCACTCATCTGAAAGACATATTGACTGATACTACAATTTTTTAAGTGATCTAAGTTATTTGGTTTAGTGTTTTTCCCAGAGGCTGATTGCAGTGGTTTGGAACGTTTGATCACTGTTTTCAGCCCCTCGGCCTTCTGAAAAGGGGAAATGAGGCATTTGCTTCCTTCCCAGTGCTGAGAAGACATTTGGCTCAGAATAATTCTACCATCTGAAAGGAATTTACCTCCTGTGCAGTGTCCATTGAGTTTGTGAAGTAAATCATTCAGTCAATGGATAAGATAGTCTGAATCCTCCTACAAGTCACTTGAGTTAAGAATGACTCTAAAAACATCACAAGTGATGGGAGGAAATTAAAAGTCTTTGAATGTCACTCATCTAAATATTGATAAAAGTAGAAAATATCATTTTCATTGACTGAGTAAAATATTTGGTTTTTCATGGACTATGTGTAATGCACAATTTAATGTTCGGTAGAAAGAGAAAGAAAAATACAGGAAGTCATTTGCTGAACACGACAGTGAGCACTTGTTCCCTTGTAATGAGGGAAATGCTTTATCTTGACAGAAAATTGTATGTCAAACATTTACAATTTCCTTAAAATGAACCATACTTTCTAGCACTTCCTTTCATAAAACCCAATGGCTTAAGGAGAAAGTGACTGTTTATTTTTGGAAATGGTATATTTCTCCTCTTCGATGGAGCATGTTATCTGACTGTCGAAAGTTGTCCTTTCTGTAGAAAAAATTGTGTGAATAGTGAATAGCCAAACTAATGATAACAAAATAAAAAATAATACAGTCCTTGACCTCTCCCATGAACTATTCCTAAACCACATCTTTTGGGGGAGATTTGAAATTTTGTGGTTAATTCTCTTTTGGAATTAGAGCTTCAACTTCAGAAACTAGACTGTCTGAAAAAGGATATCTCCTGATTCCAGCTGGGCCTGGAAGTTACCAGGGTGAAAGGCCACAAAAAAGAGTGTTGCCTTGATGTTCCAACATGGCTATGAGTAAACTCCATTCCTTCTTCTCTTATGCTTCCATGGCCTGGTTGTCGAAAGCAAAGAAGCACAAAATATTTTGAATAGAAATTCAACTGAATCATTTCCTGGACTCATCCCAACCTCAAGTCAAATTCAGCAGATATTCTCTAAGTCTGGGGATGTAATGGGACATTGGACGTTAATTACAGATAAGCTATGGCACTTTACACTGAGTCAAATAATACCTATAATTACTCAGAGGAAATGTAAGGAAAAAATCATTTTATTAACATTATTCAGTACATATCCATCACATCAGCCATAGAGAGAATTTCTCATGAAATTTCCTGTGCTTTAAGAAGGGAGAAGAGAAGAAATAAAATCTGAGAAATATTGCAACTTTATAGTTAGGTTTAAATATCTATAAATAAGATATTGATTTTTAGCACAAGATTTTTTTCCAAAGTCAATTGCAAAGAACCTTTAAAACAATTTAAAACATCTTTAGCTTTCTATGGAAGCTCATCATTTATTTTCAACTGATTCTAAATACACTGGAATCTCTTCCTGTTACTGGATGTTCACACTCTGAGGGGGACCACCTTCAGTAACAAAGCACATTAATAGGAAACCCACCAAAAATAAATAATCTATCTTTTTAATGTATTGATAATGAAGTTATTAAGTATAAAACCAATTAAGTCAAATCTCTTTTAATTTTATTGTGTCCTTTCATGAACTCATTATTTGTAAGTATGAACATTTTGTTTTCACAACTAGGGTGAATCCCTTTAGAACAGTGAGTTTGAACCTTGGACTTACTTTTAAGTGGAGATTTGGTTCTAATAGAAGACTTTGCCCATTGTTTTGGCCTCATGTACACACTTACAAATGCACAAGTAAACCAAATCTCAACCGTAATTAATCCAGCCTATGTCCCTAAAACTAGGACTCAGTTTGAGATGGTCAATCTTGCAACAGCTATGGCATCTGTCATCTGAAGGGCAGGGCATCATGGTCTAGAAGGATCAGGAATCAAGACATCAGTGTTCTGCTCCTTGCAGAGCTGCCGGATTGCTTAACAGAAAAGCACAGCACACCCTAGGGACTTACCTGGTGGCCTAGACAAACCTGCACATTTCATAGCTTTTGTCAGTCATTCCATATCTTCTCTTGGTTTCGTGTTGCTCATAATGACTGACAAAGCCCAAACTTCAGAGCAGAACTCCATGTATAAACCCAGCTAGTAGTCAGGAACTGTCCTTCAAGTATATTTCCCCACAGAATATGAAACAAAGTTCATTCCTATACCTATGGTGATAGTCAGCCTTTATTAGTTTAAAACTTTAAAAAGAAAAGAGAGAGAGAGAGAGAGAGAGAGAGAGAGAGAATTTTAAAAACCATTTGGCAACTTCTTTCTATGTTTACGTCATTGCCCAAAGACTTTCATTCCAGTTTTAATGGCTTTTGCTGAAATGAATTTGTCTCATAGTAAGGTACAAAGGATGCCCTTTAAGTTTTCCCACATGAATAGGAAATCTTTCGTTCAAAATCAATGCATTCCAGTCATGCCAAAAAACATTACAGGAGAAATTAACACACATGAAACACCTGAAATATTTTTGTTAATGAAATGGCCTTCTGAATAAATGGCAACAGTCACCTAGCATTTATAACTGCCCAGCAGGGTGCCCAAAAGAAAAACAAGTAAATTTTGTGAAAAGTGAAGGATCACTTGATTGAAGAGAGGCTGCATGCAAATCCATTTTCAACTGTCAGTTGATTTTTCTTTTTCATTCTAGTTGCTTTAAGTTAAATTTCACATTAGAGGAGCATAAGAAAATTTATTTGAGTACACTAATCAAACTAAAATAGAAATATAAAGATTTACTTGATGTTTCATTATTCTACAATAAAAAAGGTACCATTAAATTAGCAATCTACCTATGTAGGATAGGGTGCTTTGCATGTCCATATAAATTTGACAGTTTATGGACTGTACAAATATCTCAATATTATTAAATATATATACATAAAGTTATACATAATAGGTAATATATTGTTCTGATAATTACAATGTATTTCTAAGTAATAAAAATTTAAGAACATTTAAAAATATTGTGATGATAATTTTTCTGCAGTGTTTATGAACTTTCTTCCTTTTTCCTTGAAGAAGAGATTAAATAAAATTAAAGCCTTAAATAAGATTTTAAGTACACTATGATCAGCATGAGTTGATAAGCACCATAATACCATGATGCCTTTGGAAAAATATATAATTTGTCTCTTACTGCCCAATGTATTGTCATATCTTATTTTTGCTTAATTTAAAAATTTTACTGTCTTTTCTTTTTACACACAAAAAAGCTTTTAATATCAATTGTTGGTTGTTTTCACTCCTGATTCTAGGAGATGAACACCAACACACTCACAAATGCACACACTTGCCTGCTCTCACCTCTCCACGCCACCCTTCCTCTAATAGTCCAGATGCTGGGAAATCAAATAATTAGCCTCCTAAAAGTAATATCTTAATATAATGGGGTTAATCGTGGTTAGCAAGACTTTTAAGGTGTGGACCTTATGAAATTCAGTATGGCTTCTTAAGGACCTCTTGCTCTCTTAATCCTCTGTTAGCTTTTGAAGTTCTGTTTCACATTTTGGCTGAGAGCTCCCCTCTCTCAGACAATTCTGCTCTTCTGTTTTAACATCTTTCTTCCTCCTTATCATGTCTGCCTCCTGTCACTCCTCCCATACTCCCTGCTTCCATGTCAAGAGTCTGTACCCATTCAGAACTGAGGCCAGTCCTGATTCATTCAAGGACCAGGATGTGACATTATTAGCTGAGATAGGTACTGCTGGGGACTCTGACTGATGACTTATTGGGGTTTTGTTTGGGTTTGACTTTACTCCAGAAGTAAGAAGTAGTTAAGATTCTTGGCTTCATAGTTAAAGACTTTCACTTCTTATAAGTTTTTGTGAGGTTAGATAGCATCTCTGAGCCTCAGTTTCCTTATATATAAAACAATATATTGACAAACCTACCTCATAAGATATTTATGAGGATTAAATGAAATGAAACATATGAAACATGCCTAGTGCATGAAATCAGAGTTGAGCACACACAATGTTCAATTACTGCTAGTTGATTTTATTATGCTTATGATTATATAGTTCCACCAAGAAAATAATGGATAGTTAAGATTTTACAGATTATCTATAAAATAGTAACACATAAGGAGTTTAAATGAGAGTAAAACAGTCCTTTATTTTAAAAAAAAAACAACATTTTAAATAGTAATGCAACAAGTAAATGATGTTTGAGTGTTCCCTTACATCAGGGTTTGAAGGATTGTGGGAAAACTTATAGTAGATTTTTAAAAGGGAGGTTTTTTGTTACTTAACCAAAAACTTAAGATTTAAAGTATTTACAAGTAGAATGTATTGTTTGTTATAATGTGTCATAGCAATGCATATGTAGGTATATATTATATATATATATATATATATATATATATATATATATATATATATATATATATAATTTCACTTATATTTGGAACCTAACCAAAAAATTAACAAATGAAATGGAAACAGACTCATAGATACAGAGAACAGATTGCCATCAAAGGGGAGG
Organism: Noctilio leporinus; assembly: GCA_004026585.1. Classification (NCBI taxonomy): domain Eukaryota; kingdom Metazoa; phylum Chordata; class Mammalia; order Chiroptera; family Noctilionidae; genus Noctilio; species Noctilio leporinus. The sequence continues at coordinate 264,467 of PVIW01000313.1, forward strand.
GTGGTTGGCAAACTGGGTGAAAAAGGTGAAGGAATTAAGAAAAAACCCCAATTTACAGAGAGACAACAGTATGGTGATTACCAAAGTAAAGGGGGTGCGGGTGGTCAAGGGGGTATAAGTGATGATGGAAGGAGACTTGACTTGGGGTGGTGAACACACAACACAATGTACAGATAGTGTATTCTAGACTTGTACACTTGAAACCTATATAATTTTATTATCCAATCACCAACAATAAAGTCAATTAAGTAGTTTAAACCATATGCAATTGCCATTTTTGTCCATTAAAATTGGTCATGCTGATATATCAACCCATAGATATTTAGATTTACATGCATATATTTTATGAGATAAAATATGAACTTTGAAAATTTCAGTTTAGCATAAAGGTTTGTTGTATATTTGTGTAGGTATATATATGTGATATATATTTATGAAATCATTGGTAAATATTTCTTACCCTCACATCTATCCACAAACATTGAAACAACTAAATATTGCCTGCAAACCTACTTTTAATCTTATTATAAACTTTAAATGCAAGATATTACCTTCTCCCACTTCTAAAAGTCCTTTAAAATAAATTAGAATTCTAGGTAGTGTCTTCATATGGATTTTACATGAAATAGCCACACACCTGTCTCAAGTTCACAGACTTTAATCAATTGTTGGCTTATTTTCACCTTGCGAGACATGTTGTTTTTTTATTCACATGCTTAATTAACTTCAGTGAACTGTCGTGTTGAGAATCACAGATGTAGAGGAAATTCCTAGTCGTATGATCTCCTTGATGATGAAAGCCCAAAAGTACGAGGATGATCTGTAAACCAATAACTTGATCCATATTCATTCTGCTGTTTGCTAAATACTGGAGAGATATGAATCAGCTCTATCTATGATTTAAAAAGAATGTTTGAAGAATTTATTTCTTTATAGCAGCTTATTAAGACATGAGTAGGATTCGCTTTTTACACTGTCTGTGAGAGCAAGGCTAATTGCCATCTGTGTTTTCTACCAGGTCTACTGAGATTCATACTGACCAATTCTACATTCCAGGAAGCTTTCTCTTGAGGGTTCATCTGAATTGAAGTGACCCTCTGCCTCAACTTTCATGGCTGTTCCCTGAAGTTAGCCTGGTGGCAGATATGCCATCTGGATTGAAACTGTTTGGGAAAACAAAAGGAAAAGCTTGATAAAATCAATAGGTGCTGGAGTCAGGGTTTCAGGTTGCTTATTGACTGAATGTTGGCAGGTGAAAGACAGACATGCACCTGTTTGTGCCTCTGTTCTTTCCCTTAAGATCATGAATATTTTGTTGTGCAGAAAAAATCTAAATGAAAAGAATGATGTTATTTGCTAATAGAGGTATAGGTAAAGTCTCTGAACTGGCACACCAGACTCCTAAAATATAGTTCAGATAAGCTTTTTTGTTTGTTTTACATGTTTTATTCATCCAGGTGTTATGTCATCTGACCTGTTCCTTACTGCCTGACTCTGAGATCAAAGTTAGGAAAAAGGAACATGGCAACTAGAAAAGGGCTGATAGTATTGATGGTGTCTGCACTCCCACTTAGAGAAAAGACAAACTCATTAAGAATTAAAGAACGAGAATGGAGAACAATAGCATGTGACAAGGAGCCAGTTCTACTCCAATATGTAACCAGTCAATTGTATAATTGTAATTATTTTTTAATTCATGCTTTTAACCCAATTTATTATTACAAAAAGTTTAAACCACTTTGACAGATGAACACCTTCATCATGTCTCCAGATCACTGTCCCCAGCATGTCCAGTTGATGATTCTTTCATCCTCTTACCCAGGTTTTGCATATCTGTCTTTTGTCATTTACCATTTATTATTCATTCCCCAGGCTTTGTCTTTGTTAACCTAAAAAATAAACAAACAAAAAGAAAACCCAAAAAACAAAAACAAACAAACAAACCAAAGAGAGAAACAATGAGCATTTATTTGAAATCAAAAAAGAACAGCTACTTGGAAAGCGCTGACTCAGGCCCAAACCCAACAGCGTTCTGATGACGAGATAGATGTAAAGAGCATCAATGGGAAAAGGAAGGGGAACAATTATACTAGAAAGAAGGCACTTCTATTGGGGCAAATAAGCTAACATGGTGACTCTAAATCTAAACAATGTTTTTAATTTTCAACCCAGTAGCCATCAGTCCAATAGAATACCCAATTTCTTGTTACCTTTACAGTTGTTTGAGACTAGTTTAAAGGTTATTTTGCCCTGTTTTGACATTCCAAAAATTTGAGAAGTATGACATGCAGTTCGTCTGGTTTGGTGGCTCTGGTTCCATTTTAAAGTGACTCCATTTATGTTAATTTTTACATCTTCCATTGTATTGAATCTCAAGATTTTCTTAAAAAATAGATCCTGACTCCTGATGCTTGTAATCTTCTTCACTGAATTAATCTTTGTTCTTGTCATTCTGTATTTCAAAGTGTTTATTATGTGTCCAGTTTTACAATATGTAGTTATAACATTGAATTTCAGAATTCTCTAGTACTTAACAAAGAGAATAATTAGTGCTGCAAATTTAAATTACGAGATTAAAACCTCTGTAATCAACATATTGGCATATATACATCATGTATCATTTCATCTGAAATAATCCTTTAATCTTAACTATTCAGATAAACCTTATAATGTACAAAAAGATTAGATTGTCTGGGGTTTTTCAAAAGACCTAAATAGTGATGGTATGAGCCGATACAGTCAATGAATAAAATAAGCCAGCTAGCCAACTTTGGCAAGAGGAGGCCAGTTCTAATCTTACATGTAACCAGTCAATTGTACAATTGCAATTGCCCTGTATTTAGTCAACTACAATATTTGCATTTGAGGGCAGAAGACAATAGCATCTACCACTCCATTGACTAGACTTGCTGGCTTTCTATAGCTTGCTAGTGTCCTTCCATAAGAGAAAAATAACAATAATATAGTGTCACTACTAATAATATTATACTACCATAGCAACTACAATAATAACTGTCATTTCTTGAATACTTACTGTCACTCAGCTCTGTTGCATAGTTCACACACTTGCCTCATAGATATATATAATTGCCCCACTTTATAGAGTTAAAAAAAGAATAAAAAAACAACTCTGAAAGTCAACCTACCCTCATAGAAGGAGCCTTCTTCAAAATATAGTGTATTATACAAATATCAAAAGTAAGTAGTGAATGAAGCTTTTAAATTGATTTTAAATGCTTTAAGGTTCTAAAATGTAGCCTGGATCAAACTTTTAAGCATAATATTTACTAATTAATAACTAAGAACAAGCAATCTAATTTGTGTTAGAAGGAAAGACTATTTCTTCTGGGGAAAAGAATGCAAGTGGTTCAATTTTTCAAAAATAGCAAACTGCATTTCCAAAAAAAACTGTCTATATTAGATATCTATAATTGATAACAGTGAATCTGTAGTATAATCATAGTACTAGTTGTATCTTTTATAGTAGAATCATCAAACCATTTTTCCAGTAATAAGATTTACACTTGTGGTTTGGACATCATTATTATACAATTAGTTTGCAGTAAAACAGGTTAATGCCTTTTTTCTCTGTTATTTCAAATGTGTGTGAAATAGCTCCCCTCTTCCCACACAACTGCCTCTTTACCCACATCATCCTGAGGAGGAAAGGAAAGGGGAGGGGAGAGGAGGTGGCAAAGATGTGGGAAAGGAACCTATTCTTCTCACATAACTGATTAATGGGGCGGGGCAGGAAGTGGCATAAGCAAGGAGAAGCATTTTCTCCTGAGATAAATGACTTTCTCTATCTTTTACCCCAAATAGAAAAATGGGTTTGCCATTGGATTTCTGTTGACCACATCTTCCTGTGTTGTTCATCATCTTAAGAGATCACAAACTTTAGTTGATATTTCTTTACAAACCTTTTGCATCTAATTAGGTTATTTTTCTACTTTTCAACAGAGAAGCTAACATTTGGAACTTGAAAGTTTTCTTTTTAGAAAATAACAATCAATTAACTTAAAATAAGCAAGCAGAACTGAACTGCATTTATGCTTTTGAAAATAATACATTTAAGCCTAAGCCCTGGCTGGTGGCACAGTGGATAAAGCACTGGCCTATGAACCCAAAGGTCACTGGTTCAATTCCCAGCCAGGGCATATAACCAGGTTGCAAGCCAGGTCTCCATCCAGGTCTGTAGCTGGAGGCAGGTGAAGGGTAACCATACATTGATGTCTCTCTCTCTCCCTCTCTGCCTCTCTCTTCCCCTCTCTCTAAAAATAATTAATAAAATCTTAAAAAAAGAAAGTAATACATTTATATGATTTATTGACATGCCCAATGGCATTTCAAATTGCTTTTAAGTAAACATTAATCTATTTGTTTTTAAATTACTATTTGCATACATTCTTTGCAATACTTCCTCACTGTCATTACTTATAAATTCTCTGATTGCTTTTTCTGTGTTGATATTGCAATTGTAATGATGCTATTTAAATGTAGATATTAATACAAGTAGGTAAACCATTGGTGCAGACATGAGCTGTAGAAAAACCTATGATATTATTAAATAATTCTATATTTTTGTCATGTATACATATCTGGCATACATGGTTTATTTTCTTGAAACATAATTATTTTTTGAAAATTGAAATATTTATATTGAGATAGTCTTTCTACCAAGACTGGACTGTTTATTTTTAATTATCTATAAGTTAGTAACATCATGCATCTTAAGTTTAAATCAGGCTAGTATTTTAGATTGACAGAGAATTGAAAATCAATTTAAAAGCATTGATTTATATATTTAATTTTATTATAAAAGACCATTGTAACTCAAAATGATTGAAAGCAGATATTTAGTAAATAGCACAGGATTTTAAGGGCAAGATGATAAAATATTATTAATCTTCTAGAAAAAGCTTGATAAAACTAATTACTAAAATAATATATAATAAATATTTTATAAATATACAATCTATATATTTAGCTGAAGACTACTAAATGAGTCATTTTTGTATTTTGATCTCAACGAGAACTTAGTAATGGATGAAGCTTAACAAATAAAGTTCTCAGTAAAGACTATCTCTAATTAAATTTATTCTGTTCTTGACTTTCAGCTTTTTCTGAGCTCTTCTTCTGTATAACTTAATTTCAAACCTTATATCCATTTTTCAAATTTGCATGTCATCTACCTAATAGTTTAATGATAAGGCATTAAGTGAAGAAACAAATTTCAGTTTCTTTATCTTTTTAGATAATTAAATTGGGTTGGCAGTTCTTTTTTATTTTCTAAATTTAATTATTTTGAGTTTTTTTTTTAATAAAATTTTCTAGGACCTCTTTAATGCCATGGAAAAACAGTACTACATCTTTAGTGTTTAAATATTCATACTGTGTTTTTATATTTGAATTTCTTATCTTAGTCTTTTCCTCCTCCAAATATGCTTTAGCATTGCTTATAAACTTTCCAATGAAATATAAATAAGAACTTCTTAGAAATTTTGCAGGAATATTGCCATAGTTGTTACCAATTGCAGGTATTACATATTCATATCAGTTGAGTTGATGTTCTGCAAAACCTTATTAAGCAAAATATAAAAAGTATTCAGTTGAAAATTACAGATATTTTTCTTCAACTTTGTAATTTTGTGAGTCACCTCAAAATCTAGTATTGTCTTTATAATAGATTTTTCAGTAAATGCAATATTGATGTTTGTTTGGAGGAAATGAAGACTTGCTTAGTTATACTTGAAGTCCATTTGGGTGCTAATGGTACTGTTATTTTTATTCACGTATTGCAATCTTTTGTTTTTTTGCAGTTTTACTAAAGGGAGGAAAAAAAGAGGAGCCATTTAGAGACTGTGCAGATGTATATCAAGCTGGTTTTAATAAGAGTGGAATCTACACTATTTATATTAATAATATGCCAGAACCCAAAAAGGTAAAACCAGAAGTGTTTGTTTATGAGATGTAAAGCAGATCCTCATTGAATTGCTGAATAATCAGATTGATTTGTGAGCTTGTTAAACTGAAAATATATATGCCTGAGCTCTTTTCTCTTAAAAGATACATAAAAGATGAAAACCTATTGTACAGACCTCCCCCAAGTCCCACACCTAGCTTCCCTCTTCTGCACAAAGTTTTCTATTTATTCTTTCTCATTCCTGGGATGTCACATTGCTTATAAATGCTTGCCTTGTTCAAATTACAGGTCAAAGTCATATGTACTTCAAGTGCACGGGGAAGAACCCCAATGATCCAGGTGGCATGTACCATCTACAGTCCAGATACTGTGCAGAGGCAGCTAGGGACATATGTCCAGAGCCACTGCTTCTATTAGGGTGAGAGAAAGACATTCTGTTAACTCATAGTCTTGAAAGGACTTGCTTTTCATATTTACCTAAAAGAGTGGGTTGGAGAATAGGATTCATCAGTATTTTGAACAGGATCCAAAGTAAACTTTGAAATAAGAAAACACTCTCTTCCTGCTGTCACATTTCTTTTATATACTTTTCTCCCTCTCTATTCATTAAGTCATCAGTTCATTCCTTCATTCAATACATATTAAGTGTATGTCATTCATTTGTCAGTCCTTGGCTAGGGACATAATAGAAAACCAACAGTTCCTAGTGTGTGATGAAAACAGGCAATTACACAGATATTACATCGCAGAAGTGTAGTGATAGTCACTCTGATTGAAGCAGCATTTCTAGAGAGCCTTGGGGAGAGCCGTGCTCTTCAGCAGAAGGCCTTAGCTCAATGCCCAGAAGCCTGGAAGACAGCCTGCCCTTGCCAGGCTTTGTCAAAGGATAGAACAACTTCTTTCCTTGCTCCTCAAACTGTTTCCTCTGGGTACTGAGCATGGACTCCTGGAAGGCCTTCCCTGGTCCCATACACACATTTGCATGCCTTTCTCCTACCAGTATTTTACAAGGCCAAGGACTGCAACTTTTTATTTTTTATTTTCCTTTTTCAATAGAGGTACAATTCATTTATAATGTTATATTAGTTTCTGGTATATAACATTAAGTTGATAATTGTGTATAGTATGAAGTTATCACCTCAGTACCTACTACTATCCATCATCAGGCAGTTAACCCTTCCGTCCTGCAACTCCCTTTCTCTCTGGTAACCCATCTGTTCTCTGTATCTGTGAGTTTTGTTTGTTCAGTTGTTTAATTTTTTTTTTAGATTCCACAAATAAGCTATTTGTCTTTCTCAATCTGACATTTCAATTATCATAATACCCTCAAGATCCATCCATGTTGTTGCAAATAGCAAGATTTCCTTCTTTTTATGACCAAATAGTATTCCATTGTATGTACCCTTTTATCTTTGACTTCCTGGGGCCCAGCATAGTTTCTGGCGCATCCTAGGTCCTCAATAAATATGTGCTGAAATGAATGAATGAATGGCCTGCTGATGAAGAATGTTAATACTTCTGTGTGGTGCATTGTAAGTAAGCCTAACTTATTTAGTCTCCCTGTTTGTCAGGTTCCTTTGGAGAAGGAAATGAATCTTGGAAACCAGTTTGTCAAACGTCACACAGTTGTCAAGAGGGAGAGTCTACCAGCATCCCTCTCTCCTGATCTCAATTAGGATTAGTGGTTTAGGTTAGCTAAATATCTTTTTTTTCCCTTTGCCAGGACAAAATTTTATCCTAAAAAGGGGCCTTGCATGTAGTTCTGTAACAGGAGCAGGGAGGAACATGGGGCTGGAAGGCGGAGGGCACCAGGGTGGATGGTGGCAGGCACAGGTCTGTACACTGCTACCCTGGCCACCTACCAGAGAAGTTTGGTTTCACCTGTTTTTCATTTTGGGGTTCAGTAAAAGATTCCACTGAATCAAGTACACCATGGCTTAATTTTTAAAAAAGAAACAAAACAAACAAACACTGTGAAGTTACAATGGCAAATATAGGAGTAAAGAAGAAAGGATGAAAGGGTAACTTACAAGGGGATCATACGACATAAAGCTTTCCTACTCTCTTTGTTGAGGTCCTAAAGTCATACTTAAGCTTCAGTCCATAACATACATACACAGGCATGTAAACACTGCACACACTCGTACACCATACACACAGCATGTAAAGTGGCCAGAAACTGTCCTGCGGGATAGCCTAAAATACATACTCTCTGTAATTTACCTACTACCTGGAAGAACCTCTAAATTATTGCTAGCTCCACTGTAAAATAACTTGATTATAGAAGTTAGTGAAGAATATTATGTGACCCTCATTTTAGACTCCTAATGATTCTATGATATATATGATTATAAAAATAAAATAATTTTTTAAAGTTTCAGATTAATATTCACACTTTTAGAATTTTTAAAAAATATTCATTATTTTTAGAAAGAAGGGCAGGGAGAGAGACAGAGAGGGAGAGAAACATCCATGTATGGTTGCCTTTCACCTGCCTCCAGCCATGGACCTGGCTAGAGACCTGGTTTGCAACCTGGTTATGTGCTATGGCTGGGAATCAAACCAGCAACCTTTGGGTTTGCAGGCCAGCACCTAACCATTGAGCCACCAGGCAGGGCCACACTTTTAGAATTTTTTTTACTCTATCATTAGAACTACCAAGTGGCCTTGGTGCAGACATTATTCAAATATAATTTTGATCATTCCATTAACTTTAACCTATTTATAACCACAACTCTATCTAGTCCAAAATGTTTGAGTATAAATGATGTATAGGCTATTTGCAGAACCATACTCTTCAGGGAGAAAAAAAATAGCCCATCTTAACTGGTCATCCTGAATAGTCCATAACTTGAGTGATAACTTGTAAACTTAAATAAATGTGCTTTTCATATTCATATAAAGGAGTAGATTGGAGGATTCAATTCACTAGTTCAGTAGCTGACTCTTACATTGGTTTCACCAGGTTAGTATGACTTAAACTTATACCTCCAATGAATTTTGCATACTATGGAGCTTCAGGTTCTTGAATTTAAAAAATCTGAAATGTTAAATCCACAAATGGCAAATATCTACTGTATTAAACTCCTGAGATTTGGACCTAGGAAAACATAGCAGGATGTACAGAGTACATACTGAACAGAGTAGCAGTGAAATTAGTTCTGTAACATGCAAATTCCATCAATGTAGAAATGGCTTCATGGCCATTTACTCATCATCTGGTCAGAACTGTTAATAGATTTAGTGTTATTGGAAATAATAGTGGAATATGTTGAAAGAGAAAGATAACTGAGGAGAAAGAAGGAAGACTTTGAACTTCTTCTTGACTTAACTATACATTCTCTTGTTTTATTTGTTTCCCTTTATGAGTAGCTCAGTTGCATCATCCTGATATGCCAAGGATGCAGGTCCAACCCCTGGTCATGGCTCATACAAGAATTAGCCAATGATTACATAAATAAATGGTACAACAAATCTTTCTCGAATCAATAAATAAAAAACTTTAAAAGTCCATCATTATCTATTATATATTCATATAACTTGGAATTAGAACAAATATTGTGTTAATTTCCCCAATGTAACTTAAGAGATGATTAATATTACAATAGTTAAAATGTGTTCATCACTTATTGTTTGCCAGGTCCTATCACTTGGCTACTCTTCAATAACTCTATTAAATAGATGCTCCCATTATCTCTATTTTAGAAAAAGAACTTGCCTAAATCACATAGTTAGTGAATATTGAATACAGGCTTGAATATAGGCTTTGTAACCAAGGAATCAGCTCTAGATAGTGGCATTTAACAGGGGCTAAGTGTGATAATTACATGCACTAGTGGAGACTGAATTTGCACCATTCATAATATTTTAATATAAACTTAGTGACTCAGGAAAGAGAGTATTATCAGAAAATTATGTAAAGTTGATTTATTCTCTGATTATAAGCCACCTCCATTCCTTTTACCCTGTAATCCATTTTTGTCTTTTATTTTGATGTAAATCATTGATATTCCCTCAATCCTATCAAAGAAAGTAATTAGAAAATTTATCTTTAGGATATTCACCTTTCCAAGTATTTAGATTATGCTTTGTATATATGAAGTTTGGTGATACTTTTGGATATACTTAACAAAAGCTTTGCTTATTGCAATGTTTGCAGAAGTTTGAGCAAGGGTAAGAAACTGAAGGCAAACCCATATAAAAACAAAAGTAAACTACAAGTTCAAATATGTATGTTATGGGATATAGTCCAATCAATAAAACTGGGCTATGTAGACAATTGAGAAAAACTTAAGAAGAATTAGTCATCTTTCACACAGAGTGAGAATCACAAGTAAATAGAATTATTATGAAATTACTGTTTTTACTGCCAATATTCTCTGCCAGAAAAGAGTATCTGCAAAAGTTAGGAAAGTGTTATCTTTTTTAATGTAATGTGGAAGCCAAAGGTAGATTTTTGGGTAATTTAATTTATCAAGTAGCTAGAAAATGAAAATTATATATGTATTTCTGGTTTACTTATATATTATTATTAATAGCTTATGGTTATTTTCTTTGAATTCCCTTGAATGAATAGTAGTAGGAAATAAGATTTATTTTTCATTCCATAAGTGTCTAAATTAAATGCCCTATAGCTAGCTCAGTTTCATAAAAAGTACCATTAAGTCATAACTCTGCTTATTATAAAATATTAAAAATTTGTTTTTGAATTCATAATTCTCCTAACTCCTAGAAAAGGACTGTAACAAATGTTTTTGAGTCTTTTTAATTTAAGGTTATGGAAAAATAATTAACATCCACAAAGCTAATCATTCCAACTTGTATGGAGCATAAAAACATAAGAACTATGTGAGTCAAATTTCCCTTTTTTGTTTGGGTTTAAATCTCTGTATTATGTTAAAAGGTATTTAATGCTTGGAAGCTTTGACCTTGCCTGGGACAAGAGCCAGTTCAATCTTTTCTTGGATAGAGTTAAGCCCAAGTCATATGATCAATAAATGCAACCAGCATAGTAAATTCAGCGGGCCCTTGTCTACAGGAAGATAGCACAGACCACACAATATTGGCAAGTAAACTTCTCAAGTCCTTTCATGTCTCAAATCTTTTGAAACCAACAATCTTTTTTTGAACTTCCTTTATCTATTAAGCATAGGCATTTTATTAATATTTTTCTTTTGATTAGAAAGAACATTGACATTTTTTTTCTAGAGTAAATCCAACTTCTTAAAACTATAATAATAAAAATTAGCATGTGCAAAGATTAGTATTGCCAGTATTATTAACAAGAATTTGGTAAATGTAATCATAAGGACAATTTATTGAATGTATACCTAGTTTGGCTTTGTACATACCGTATTATTTACAATAAGTTATAAAAAATAAATTATATGTAGTTACACATAACAGTAAACTATGTTATGAAATATATACAGAGTATATAATGAATTACATTACTATATATCTCTCATATGTTGCATACACCTAAGGGATATAAACAATGACAAAGCCGACTATGCACCAAACACTATTTTAAAAACTCTATATGCATTGATGCATTTAGTCCTTGCAAAAGATCTAAGAGACAGAACAAGCAGAGGTGGGATTTAAACTCGGGTCACCTAGAAGCCAAGGCCAAGCCCTAAACCAAAGTGCCATCCAGTTCTATGACATTTTGCCTAAATTCCACAAATAGCAGCTGTTATTTCTGTTATTACTGATGCCTAATAAGAATTATGGAGTGTATGTCCAACCAGTTAACTTCTCTGCACATCAGTTTCCAACATAGTAATCTTCTTGGGTAATCGATATCTCCCACGTAGCTCTCTCTCACTTTCCCTGCTTTTTACCTAAAAGGGTTCTCAAAATATCTTAATATTTTCATGTCACTGGATACTTGTGTTTAAAGGGAAGTTGTTTTTTTTTCCTAAACTTTGTGAGTGATTTGAAAACTTTGCACAGAATTTTAATAATATAGGTGATAAAAATAGAAATTGTACATAAGTTTTCTCTACACATTCTATATTCATAAATATGCTCCTCTTCCCACCCCCCCCCAAGTAGGTAAATGGACTTATAAGGTTTGCAAACACATTTTAACAAGATTTCAGGCAATCAATGTCCATTTGAATATAAAAATTTGGAAAAAAATCCTTGATATAACTCAAAACATTTAAGAAATGTTGACATCAGTTTCCCCTAGTACAATGTTTTCTCAACATTTTCACTTGCTCTTAAGTTTCAACAGTCAAGTTCCTCCTTGGCCCCTGGTCTTGAGTCACCACTGGTGCCCTTTTTAACCTGTGCCATCTGGATGTTATTGTCACAGGAATCCTACTCACTTCTCAAGGTCACTAATGGCCTCTTCACTTTAAATTTGACTGTGTATTTTCTTAATCTTTATGTGTCTTGACTTCTCTGGAATATTTGATTAAATTGATCACTTCCCCAACTGAAAATCTTCCTTCTTCTTTTATTGCATTAAATTAATCAAGTTGCTTTATCTTTCTTTCTTGCATCTCCATTTATTCAACAGATATTCATTTAGTACCCACTATATGCTAGACACTGTTCTCTTAAAGATTGATTTATTTGATCTCCATCAGTTATCCATTCTTGGATCCTCCAACCCCCACTATACACACACACCTCTTTCCACTTCTTTCTTTTCATCTTTAGATAATCCATCTTCAAACTATAACTGCTATTTTAGGCTGATTACTCCCAATACCATTTTGAATTACATAGACCTGGAGTTCAAATCTTGGGTATTGCTTGTTATTATATTAATAATAACCATTGGTAAGTTACTACATACTCTAGTCTCAGTTTTGTTCATCTATAAAATGGAAATAATAACCATACCTACATCAGAGGACTGTTGTGAGATAAATTAGAAAATGCATGTAAGAGTTTAAATTATTAGGCACTTAATAAGCATGCTATTGATAATAACTATTCCTTTCAATGTGTGTATCTTTGTATCCACATTCTATCCTTGGTCTGCCTTTAGCAGATCACCTCTTAACTGATCAATAAACACCCCCTTTTGAATGACTATGCTACTTCATACTCTACAGGTTTGAAACCATGATCATTTTCTTTTCTCATATGTTGTTGCTCTTCCTTAAATTTCTCATTTAGATCACTGTCTTTATCATTCTTTAAGTCAAGGGGGTTGAAAATTGTGGACTTCTGCATCTCACTAATCCCACAGAAGCAGTCACTGTTGAAACTTTCGGACATTTTTCAGGACATGATTCATACTTTATTTATTGTTAATATTTCCAGCTATAGCACAGAATCAATGCCAATGCTTGTTGAGTGAAAAATAATTGAATAAATGAATTAGAATTAAGTAGGACAAAAGACTAGCCAGAGTTGTGTTGAGGCCATTGAGTAGGTACAAAAGGGTTAAGGGATTAGTTGAGGGAGGGAACCAGAGAGAGAAATTTCACACTTATAATCTTGGGGGTGAATCAGTTCCTGGAGATTATGAAGATATACTGAAGGGTGGCTGATGTCAACTTAGAGGGACATCCAGCCCGCTGGAGAGCAGTTTACTTATTTATATCCTCTCAAATAGCATTATTTTTAAATTCCTTTCCCTTTGAAGAAGTACATGGATAATTTGTCCTTTAAATGACAGTTCTTGCCATTGCTTTCCTACCCTTTAGCTATTTGTGCACCAAATTTAATGACTCAAGGAAAACACTTAAAGTTTTTTCCTTTAATCAGGGTTTAATTCTATGCCCACACAGCCTGCCTACTGCTGTTACATCTTTACCTCCACCTCTAGTCAGCCTCCTAAATGCCTCTGTCATCAATTGCCAGGGGAATGTGTTCCCATAGCTGGGCCCTTGAATAATCAAACTGCCACGTTCAGGCTACATCAATTATAGTGATTGCCCTCCAAAGATAATCCCATTACTGATATGTTTCTCTCTTTGGGTAGACCCTGGGGGAAATGAATCAATTTCTAAATAAATACTATTGTATTTAGAATAATTGAAATAAGCATAAGTCTTTGAAGGGTTTGGGTAACTTTTCCACATGGGAAAGAAATGCTCGCTGCGGTCAGAAGGAATACAGTATGTCGTTTCCCCTCTTATTGTTCATGATGGAAATTCATGCAAATAATGTGTTCTCCACATGCCAAGGACAAAATTTTGCCTCTAGTGTAATATTGAGCCATCAGGAATAATTACTGTAGTTATGTAAGTGCACAGAAGTTAATATGCGATGAAATATGTAATAGCTCAATGTAAATGATTTTTAAAATTTGTTTTTCTAAAACATTTATTATTTCTATATTGCCATTTCAATTAACTAAAGATTTAAAAATCTCAAGTCTTATGTTTTGACGATAAAATGGTTTGTACTTTTGGAAACTTTGTAGCATTTGTAAAAATTAAGCATGTGCAAGTACCTTTTACCATTTAAAAGATTTTTTAAAAAATTTATAATCTGAGCCCTGGCTGGTGGCACAGTGGATAAGGTGCTGGCCTAAAAACCCAAAGGTTCGATTCCCAGCCAGGGCACATAACCAGACTGCAAGCCAGGTCTCCAGCCAGGTCTGTAGCTGGAGGCAGGTGAAAGGCAACCATACATTGATGTCTCGCTCCCTCTGCCTTTCTTCCTACCCCTCTCTCTCAAAATAATAAATAAAATCTTTTTAAAAAATTGTATAATCTGAGACTGAGACAATTTTCAGGTGATGGATTTAAATTTTTATAAGTAATTAATGCATCTTTGGTGGAAATTAATCAGAAACAACTCAAATATAAGAAAAACCAACATTATGTCTGAAGTAACATTTTTTTAACATAGTGATCTTGATTTTTTACCTATAGGCCTATCCTTTCTATTTCTATTTTAAAACATACCTAATAGATATTTCTTTAAAATAGACATAATTTTTTTTACTTGACTTTATTTTCCTCTTTTCTGTCAGGTATTTTGCAATATGGATCTTAACGGAGGAGGTTGGACTGTTATACAACATCGTGAAGATGGAAGTGTGGATTTCCAAAGAGGTTGGAAAGAATATAAAATGGTAAGCTGGAAGAATTTAGTAGTTTTTGATGTTTTTATCATGAGGTTATCTTCACTACACTGTGATAAACCCTTGTATTTTTAGGTGTTTTTTTTTCAGTTATTTTAAGAATAAAATGATAAATTAGTGACATTATTTTCATTAAACACAAGACACTCATAAATCATTTTCAGTAAATTATTTCCATGTGTACATTAGAATGAAAAATGTGTTACTGAAATTCTTTGGTGAGCTATTATATATTGCCTGGATTTGTTTCTGGCTGAATGAGGGTGGGGGAAGCTAGAACTCAGACCCAGACTGGGTGGTTGAGTCAGAACGAGGGAGTGGTGCAGAGCAGGACTGTGGGCTGTAGAGCAGGACAGCTACTACTCATGGACTCGTGGACTCACTCGCATGGCTGGCGAGTTGGGGTTGGCTATTGACTGAGAGCTCCTTCTGAGGGTTGGGTTGGACTTCTCTCAGTACGGTGATCCAGGGTCACCAGACGTCTTATGTGGCAGTTGGCATTCCTCAAGTGCAAAAAATGGAAGCTTCTAGGCTTTTACAGCTTCATTAGATACTGAAATAGGTTGGTTGCACTTTCACTACATTTTTTACAATTAAAGTTGGTGACAGAGATGGTCAAGATTTCTGAAAGTAAGAGGATTATATAAGGGCATAAACTGTGAGGCATGGCTCATTGGGGTCTCCAAGATAATAGCAGACATCATTATCATCATCACCATGTTCACAGCTAACCTTTCCAGTGCTTAACACGTGCCAATATATAATTGCTATATATTTTATAAATATAAAATATATAGCAATTATAGCTAATACTGTATCTGTTTTAAAAGGAAACTGAACAAGTTGGGAGATGAACTTTTTCAAGATAATATGGTAGATGGTTGAAATTAATTCATAGTTCAATAATAATATAACCAATGCCTATAATATTAAGTTTTAAAATCTGTTGACAGAATGTCAAGGCAGGCATAGTGATGGAAGGGGATTTTTATTTATGGACTAATCCTCTTTTTTTACATCTAAATATTTTGGATAATTCTTTTCTTGATCATTTTTTGGCAGACTTATCTCTTAGAAATAAAGTTTGAAAAAGTGAGGCAAAGTGCTCTACCAGTTTAAGTTCTGTGCTATAAACAATGTGTAAACACTGGTTGTTGGGCATTATAGTTCATCCATTAGTAGGTCTGTTGTTAGTTGAATGAGAGTAAATAAGGGGTTTTAATAAATAAAGGGAAATCTAAAGTGGTGTCTCTGTGCCTACAAAATTTTTATCAGATACTCAGATGAACGCTCTGAATGTAGGTTAATAAAATTCGGAGTTTCACAAAGTCGGAATCTTGATGTCTTTAATAAGTGATAAATTCAAGATAAAAAGGTTGGAAGCCAAAAAATAGAATTCTACAGAATGAATGTAATCTCTTTTACTAGACCAAAAGTATGCAAAGTTAACTGAGAAGATGGGACAAAGGTAACCAGCTTGAGAACCTAGTATTTGAAATATGGAGAGATTTACGTGGCTCTAAGCTCATTTTCTGTTGCTAGCTACTAAAAAAAAAAATACAAATACTTACATATGCAGCCTGTATTAATAATAGTTTTTAGTTGTAAACATGAAGAATGTCCTGGCGTCTGCCATAGCCTGGTTACCTCAAGAATATGCTTTTAATTCTGGAGATTTTCCAATGAGTGAACTCATCCCAGAGGATAAAAGCAGGATGGGAGGAGTCTGGAAACCTTATTTGGAGCAGGTGAATAGTTGTCTCACCTGGAGAATAAAGAATTGGCTACAAACCTGGTAGTTGTTTTTATTGCCTGGATAGAGGTATGAGGTATTGGAGCCTGCTACTCAAAGTGTGGGCCAGAGACTCACAGCACTGGTATTGTCTGGGCATTAGCAGAAATGCAGAATTTGGAGCTCCACCTCAGACTCCTGAATTAGAATCTGCATTTTAACCTTGTTCTAGAGATGGAACCTCCATTAGTGAATGGAGGAGCATTCCAGAGAGGCCAAATTTGACTAAGTGGGAACAAAACTCTCTCATGGTTTCTTCCAACATGAAGTGATGGGCTGTTAAGTGGTAAGGACCCACTCTTCAGTAAAAACACCACCCCAGTAGAAGGTAAATCACCATGTTTCAGGACTGTTAGAGAGAATTGGAATGTTGGTTTGATTTTAAGGTCTCTTTATGCCCATGTGATTCTAAGAACATACTGGGGAGCCGGGGAAGCCACTAAGTTCTAAAAGAGGACCTTGCATTATATTGACACTTTGAGTCTTCACCCTGTCCATTTACAAATAAAGTGATTTTGGGCAAATCATTTAACACGTACCTAACTTTCTCTCTCATTGAAAGGGAAAAGTAATAATAATACCTCACCTACCTTGCAGGGATGTTGTGAGGATTAGATATAAGTAAAGCACTTGGATCACTGAATATTTAATCAACAGTACTTATTATTATTACTCAAAGACTACAAAATGTTTACTTAACTCTGCCAAAAATATTATTTTAAAAACCACCTTAACCCATGATTACTTTCACAACCAAAGTGAGATGTGAAGATGTCATTTGAGATTTAGACTATAGGTTTAGGCAAGTCTGCAATTCCTTATTATGAATATTAATGATAACAGAAAAAATGAATATGAAGTTGCCATCATGGTGACTTTCCAAATAATTTTTAGCTATAAGCATCTGCTGCTGCCACCTTGACAAATTAGTCATATAAAAGAGATTGATATATGAAGTATGGTATTGACTTATGCCTTGTAAGCATTTACCAAAGTATGTAATATATATATATATATATATATATATATATATATATATATACACACACACACATACACATATATATATATATGTGTGTGTGTATGTGTGTATATATAATTTATGTGTTTTTCAGTATTGGAATAGGAATGAATTATTTTTTAATCATAGCTTTTACAAAGTTTCCCCTCTCCCTCTTTCCTCTTTTCAATAGAAAGACTATCATGTTTTATTCAAACTAGAATAATTTATCAGCTGAGTGTCGATTCTGTATGGGCAGTGAATGAACTAAGGCTCCAAAATTCTGAAATCTTTTGGCAAAAGTGAGTCTGACCACGTCTTTGTCTTAATTAAAAGAATTCATCATGTGTTACAACTTGGTTAACTTTCACCAAAACACATGGTAGAAAGTGTTTCAGTTGTTTCCTCCAGAGCTTTCCTTTCACCTAAAGAGAAAATAATGTGACTCCACCCAGTTCTTTTCAGTCACACCCACCTGCGCACCCTGCATCACAGGAACTGGCTGCTGGGGTGCAGTCATCCTTTAGGAAAACAAGAACCTCTTGGCAGGCACTGCTTCCTCCTTAATCTTCACTAATCTGCTGAAACATGACCTAAGACGCTTCACTTCTTTCTCTGGCACTGAGTGTGGAAATAGTTTCATCGCACCTTCCTTTCTGCCCTTTCTCTTCCTTCCCATCATACTGGCTGATACCTAAGGGCTGCCTCTTGCCTTATAAGGTTTTCAGTAAAAAAAATATATATATGTTAAAATGATCAACACATGAAATTACAAATGTAATTATCATTTTTTAACCTTTCAACATGGAAGCTTTGCTACTTGTTTGATTCTTTGGCTTTAAGTCGAGAAAACTCCTTTACCTGAGCTTTATTTTTACTTACCCTTACTTATTGAGGAGATTCAGCAAATTCTGTTTTATGGATTTATAAAGATGTTTGCTGAGAGGGAAGTCTGGAGTGGGCCCTTTTAATGAGGCACTTAGGGACCTATATTAACTCCTTCAAGCCATGCAAACACTGTTGAGGGGCCTCCAGCAATAACACTTATCAGCAGTGCTTTTGCACATAAAGCCCAATCAAGCTAGGAGCTCCAAACAGTACCCCAGTGGCCTAACTTTATGGAAGGTAGTGACTAATGCCCTGGAGACAACCTGGTTTTGTATTGAAAACAATTACCCCCATAAACAGAGCTTCCTATTAACACAAATATTTCAGTCTGAGCATCATACCTTCTGGGAGTTCTTTGTTTCTTCAAAGAAATTAAGAGCACATTTTTCAACTGCATTTTACCATCTTTGCATTAAAAAGAGAAAATTCTATAAGAAATTTAAAACAGGGAAGGAAATAATTTGTTTGATCTTTTTAGGGCAGAGTGTCTCAGCAGTTAGAGGAGATGCATGACTGAATTGTGAATGAAAGCACCTTGGGAAGCCACAGCTCAGTAACCGTGACTTCTTATCTGTTTTCTTTAATTATTTCTATGAAAGGAGATGAAACCCATAGGATGCATGGACTGTGTCTGGTTTCAATTGTGTTCAGCTATAAAAAGTCAACACTTCCTATGAGTATTATTAGACAAAACAAATAAAGTATCTGAGACAATTATTTTATTAACTTGGAAAAAATACAAACCACAACTGAACATTTCTGCAGGTTTTGGCAAAAACTAATGAATATTGGTCTTTCTTGTGTGTGCATTTTTTAAACAAAATGTGGTTTGTAAGGCCATTTTTAAGTCAGCGTTAGTTCAGGTTAAATTCCAGTGCCTTTTTTTTTTTTTTGCCTTTTACTAAAGAGGTAAAGTAGAAATAGAATTAACAATCGATCTGAATTATGCTATAAATTGTTTTTATGTGATTGTGATTGGCATAGCTAAACATAGTAATTTTCATGAAAGAATATGGTATGACCTGATTAGATTTCATTTATGAAATAGATTTCATTCTATTTTTATTACTATTGTATAGTAATTCACTAAGGACTTACTGTTTTTCAGTATCAGCACTGAATTTTGCATAAGGTTTTATTTTCATTTTTATGGATATTACAGGCTGTTTGGAGTAAAACATAGACCTATGGTAGGTAAGCTATTATGTTTGCAATAATGTGTATATCTGTTTTTTAAATCCACTGGTCATCTCTGTATTTCAGACATAAATATGCATTTTTTTCAATCATACACAATCAAAACTTGCCCCTTAAAAAGGACTTGAGTGTGAAGATGAGGTTTCACATGTATGTACCACTCAGTTCATTTGATCTGATTAATATGTTCTTTCTCATTTCCCCTCGGAATAGTTATTTCACATCAGGAGCATATGATTCTTCACTTTTGGTGTACAGAAGCCTCAGCAGTGACACTTTTGAATGTGCAGCTCTCTAAACATACCCCAGACAAACTGAGTCAGACCAGCATGCAGGAAAACAAGTCATCTATGTATTTTCAAAGTTCCACAGCTGGTTTTGATATGCACTCCAGGGTGAAAGCAACTGTCAGAACTCTTCATTTATTGGCATGGATTTAAGATCTCAAAAATTAACTTTTTTGTAGACCCTAAAATGTTTGAGATATAAAGAGAAAATGATTAAAATAAATGGGAACAGAGGAAAGTTGAAGACACTTCTCTTTAGTATTAGGAAATGAAACTAAGAATGAAAAAGTAGTCCTCACTTTGGTTTCTGTCATAGATTAGCCTCAATTATAAATTGTTGGTTTAAGTTTTTTATCTATTAATTAAATTTTTGGATTAAACTAATACTACCCATTTGTATAAACCAACGTTCAACTTGTCACAAGAATATATTAGTTTCTAGCTCTGAAAGCCTTTTAAATAATTGTATCAATATCCTCTTACTAATTTTTAGGCTATAACAAGACTCTGGATTATTTTTGTTCCCTTTCTCATACAAAGCAGAAAGGAACTTGCTTACCCTCAAGTAGCTCACAGTCCCATAGGAGAGAGGCTAGTAAACAGAAAATTACTATACATTGTGATATATGTTGTGACTATAATAGAAACTAGAAGTTTGTTAAGTGCTTCTCATGTATCAACATTGAGCTAAATGCTTAAGGTATATTATCTCAGTTCTTTCCCACAACACTCTACATGGAAACCATATTTTAAGCTGTGTTTTGCAGAAGGAAACTGAGACTCAGAAATAGTGTTGGCCTGTCCACAGCAAACATGGCAGGAAGGCTTCAAATTAGACAAGGAGGGAGTAGGAGTTATTTAACCAAAGCCAAGCCTTTGTTGCTAGGCATCAGAATCATGGTCGGCCTGATAAGTTATCCAATAGATAGTTTACTAATGTGGGAACCCATTTTCCCTTCTTTCATTTATTTTTCATCTTTATGATGAAACAGTTGTTTCTGCATCGCTGCATTTTGAGCTATTAGAAGGTTTCCTCCCTACACTCTCTGTCCAACAGCCATTTTAATTCATTGTAGCCCAATGTTTTGCTCTCACGCTAGAGCATGTGTAGGTAGTTTTTCAGGAAGGTGCATGAAACAGAATTTGGGTTTCCCAAAACAAATTTTGATGCTTACTTTTCAGTTGCTGCTGCTGCTCCCTCCACCCCACCCCACCCCACCCCCCACCCCCCAGTGAGAAAAGAATCAAACTATTTAGGAAGGGATGTTAATCTTACTTAGAGGGAGGTATAAGTCTGCAAGCCAAGGCAGGGAAGGAGATTTGCAGGAATGACATTAATGCTCGTCCATTCCTGAGGCTCGCTGGAGATCTCTGTACACTTCCCTGGGGAAGCTGGAGAGGTTTAGCCATGCAGTGCTTTCAACAACATGGAACTATGTGACCTAAAACTTAACACTTCATCATTCCCAGCCTCCTTCTTCACATTGAGTCCCTTCTGACTGCGTGGAAGCAGGAATTGTCAAGTGGCTAGAGGGAGAGTCTTGACATGTCTGAGCTGAGGAGAAATGCAAGGAAAATTGCAGCAGTCTTTTTTTTTTTTTTTTCCTTCCCAGTGGCTGCTGCACCTGAGAATGTGCTAGTTCTCTGACCTCAGGCCTCTGTAACTTTCTGTTTTGCTTACTTGTTGGAGAAGATAAGCTCCACTCTGTGATGTGTGTGGCACCAACTGCCGCAAGAATAGGTAAAATTCTTAGCAAACCCTAAATTGCTCTAATATTTCTGGCCACCGTGGACCTTTTGCCAAATGTGACTTGAGTATTTTAGGAGCAGAGAAGGAGCCACTGAAATATGCTGCCTTCCATGGGTCCTGTATCTACTCTGAGCTGAGGGAGAGCTGGCTGACGCGGGGCAAATACCAGGGCAGTCTGGAAAAAGGGTGTTCAGTTCATCAAGAACTAAGTTAAATTGGAGAATAACTTTAAAAGTGTGTCTACCTCACTTTATTTTAACTTTAAATTGAAAAATATGGGTTCACATATCTATTATTTTTTTAATTCACGTATCCAGTTATTTTAACATAGGACCAAACCCTAGTAAATGGTTCTTTCATAAACTTTCCCATAATGAAATGCATACATTTCCAATTTTTGTGTTGTTTTATGCTAGAGCAAGTAAGACATATACAAAGCAATTAAAAATCCTGTTTTATTTTTCCCAGTCTTTTAGAGTTGTTTCAACAACACATAATTCAAAAGCAATTTTTAAGGAATTTACTTTTTATTAAGCAAACCTAAATATTTAAGTGAGGTTTTATTTAAAAAGAAAACCCTGCTTTACCCACTAATATTTAACTTACTTACATAACATTATAAATCTTATCATTACAATAACAGATGTGTCATAAGCATGTTTGAGACCAAACACACCTGGCTTTGGTAAGTAACTCAGCAGAGACAGTAGCACACAAATGCATTAAATGCTTTTAATATAGTATTCTTGGTGTCAGTATATTTTAAAGAAGGAATGGAAAATACTGATTCATATGTCAAGTGCATTAAAGGAGAAAGCAGTTAAGGACACTTCTAATGTAGTCATAATTCTATATAGTTGATATGCATCAAATGCGAAAGTGAAGGTTTTCTGAATTCTATCATCTGTGTTGAGAAAATAAGGATTGATGTGGTTATTTTACTACTTCCCTCATACTTCTTAATATAGATAAAACAAAACCTTTATTAATGAATACCTCAACTAACCAGATTATATTTCTTTCTGAGACATCAGAGCATATCTTGTTGTTGCTGGAGGTGTGTCTTCTAAAGATGAAAGTGCACAAGACAAATTAGGAGCTTATTCAGATACAGATATCCATGGGGCTGGCTCTTAGATATTTAAGTTCAGTGTGGAACTAGGAATTTGTTTTCAACCAGACTGCCAGTGATTATAATTCAGTTGGGCACTTCAAGAAACATTTTCCTCAGCTCTGGCTAGTGCGGCTCAAGGCACAGACCTAGGTTTCAGGTTTGATCCTTGGTCTGGGCAGTAGAAAAGGCAACCTATTGATGTTTTCTTCTCACATCAATCTTTCTCCCCTCTCTATTCCTCTCTCTTAAAAAACAAAACAAAACAAAAAAAAACTTTTCAACTAAATTACCTATAAGATTCATGTTTTAAGGTTACTTCTCTGAATGCCATTACACATTACTATAATATTTTCTTCTTTCCTTCCTTTCTTTGTGTTCTACTTGCATCTTTCCTTCCCTCCTTTTTCCTTTTTCTTTGAATTTCAATAAAACATATGGAATGCTCAGGATGTGCCAGTATTGCACCAGCCTTTGAGGATTCACAAATACAACACAATTTCCATCTCAAGGAGCTCATAGTCTGGCCAGTAGACGAACATGTAGAACAACAATTACATCAAACTTCCAACGTTACTAAGGAATAGTTTCTGAGGCACTTGTCCTTATTTTCCTATCATTGATATCTCCAACATTAAGACTTGGCTTTCTTTTGGAGGCAACTTTTCCCCCCACACAAACAAATAATTCTGAACACTAATAACCATGACTGGGATTGCTTTAAATAAATAATAGAGCCATATAGAGCAGCCAGCTAGGTTCATTCACTAGCTCTTATGTTGAGCATTCTGCCTCAGAAATCCAAATTCAGTAAATTATTACATTCCTGGATTTACAGATTTGCTTATTGCTATCTTAAACTGAGACTACTATGTATATATCTTTTCAAATTAGCATTTTGAATTTATATCTAGAAATGAAATTACTAGGTTATATAGTAGTCTTAATTTTTATTTTTTGAGGAACCTTCACACTGTTTTCAAAAGTGGATGCACCAATTTACAATTCTATCAAAGGTGCATAAGGGCTTCCTTTTCTCCACATCTTTACCAATACTTGTTGTTTGTTGATTTTATTGGTGATAGCCATCTGACAGGTATAAGGTAATTGCTCTTTCTGGTTTTAATCTACATTCCCTTGATGATTAGTAATGTGGGGCACCTTTTCATGTGCCTATTAGCCATCTAATTTTCCTTTTTGGAGAAAAGTCTGTTCAGGTTCTTTACTCATTTTTCAATCAAATTGTTATTATTTTACTTTTTTGGTATTAGGTTTTATGAGTTCATTATATATTTTGAATATTAATACCCTTATTTAATGTATCATTAGTAAGTATTCTTCCAAAATAAGTCAGACAAAGAAAGATAAATACCATAATATTTCATTTATATGTGAAATCTAAAGAAAGAAAGAAAGAAAGAAACTCTGTTTATAACTAAATAAAGTACATACTCATAGATACAGAAAATAAATTGATAATAGATGAGAGTGGAGTTAGGGGAACAGGTGCAAAAGGTGAAGGGATTAAGAAGCACTAATTTCCAAAAGAAGGAACTCCTACCCTTTGCAACAACATTAATGGAACTGGAGAGTATTATGCTTAGTGAAATAAGCCAGTCAGTGAAGGACAAATACCATATGATCTCACCTATTACAGGACAATAATGAACAAAACTAACAACAAACAAAACAGAACCAAATATATGAATACAGTGAATAGGCCTTCAGTGGTCAGGGGGAAGGGGGTTGGGGGAGGGGGGAGGAAGAGGCAAAGAAGGGGAGCAGTTTAGACAAGAACCTAGTATAAAGGAACCATGGACATGGACAACAGGTGGGATTGACTTTGGGGGGAATGGGTGGGTGGGGAGGGGGACAGAGGGTAGCAAAAAGGGGATGGATGTAATACAACAACAATACAATTTTAAAAAAAAAAAGAAGCACTAATTTCCAGTTATAAAAATAGTTATGGGGCTGTAAAGTATAGCATAAGTAATATAGTCAATGATATTGTAATAAATTCATATATGGTATCACATGGGTACTGGACTTATTGGGGGACTTTGTAAGATATATAAATATCTAATCACTGTGTTACACATTTGTGACTGATACAATATTATATGTCAATTATAATTGAAAATTATTTTTAAAAGAATGCTAAAGCTGAATATTAATGAAAATATAAATATTTAACAGTATTGTTAAATAATTGTTTACTACTGCCCAGATAATTCATTGGAAAATATTTAATTATGTTCAAAAATATTCCATTAATTAGTATTTTCTAAACATTTTCAAAAACAAGTTATGATAGAGAAGTGTTTACTGGCTACACCAATTAATCAGGTTCATTTAATCTAAAAACATCCTATCTACACGGATGGGAGTACAAGGTTTTACCCTAATAAGAATTATAGGTAAGCCTCAATGGAGGGAAACACAGCAGAAAAATATTGAGTCAGTAATTGAAAAAAAGTATGCAAAAATGTGAAAGAAATTACTTTTTAAACTGTTTACTACTAGAACACAGTTAAAACTGGACATAAACAGGCTTTCTCTCTGAAGTTTAACTACTGCATTTCTGTCTTCTTTTGCAGGGTTTTGGAAATCCCTCTGGTGAATACTGGCTGGGAAATGAGTTTATTTTTGCCATGACCAGTCAGAGGCAGTACACACTAAGAATCCAGTTAATGGACTGGGAAGGAAACCAAGCCTATTCACAATACGACAGATTCCACATAGGAAATGAAAAGCAGAACTATAGGTAAGTCTTCCTTCCCTGTAGTGCTCAATTGCCTTAGGCCTAGACCACTTAATAGTTTCAATGGAAAAGTGTGAAAAAAGGAAATGATGAAAGTCAACCTTTAAATTGACAATCAGGCTATTTGTCCAGGCCTCTGATAAATATACAAAAAGCCCTGTGAATACTTCATAAAAGCTTGGAATTCCAATTTTCACAGTCTGATTGCCTTGATGTTGGCTCAATTTTTGAAGATAGGGAGTTAAGTCAAGCATAATATTATTATTGTTGTTGTTACTATTATGAAGTTTCAGTGGATTCACATATATAAAGCTGGTGACAAAATTTACTCAAACTCAGTGGTTTCAAATAAATACTCTCTTCTTTGTATCAAAAGATGTTCTACTTATACATTCCTTATTTACTTTTCTGAAATTATTATTTTTCACATTATTTTGAAAATGATAAAAGAGAAATACAATTTTATGTTTTTAAATAATTGACGTGAAAGTTAAGCTGAGGAATAGTTAAAGTTTTTTGGTAAATAATGTAAAATGCAAAAATAAATCCAAGTAATGGCATCAACATACACAGCCAATATACATATACAATATACATAGCCCATCATTACAGATGTAAAGGTAGACTCTCTACATACTTAATTGTTAGCATCTCTTATTTTTCAGTGAGCGGCTCACATTCAACAATATTAAAGATGGCTAAGCAAGCCATGTGGGGTGATAAATTCACTCCACAGGCACTCTCTGCGTCATTCTGTGTTCCGGGAACTCTGCTATTCACTAGCAATTTTGCAGCCAGTGATGAGATCTCTAGTTACCCAGACCTCACAGGCCAGCTTAGTCACTAACTGGATCACTAAACATATGGGAATGTATTTTAGTTACTTTTATGTCACTACCCATTAAATACCTGGCAAGTAACAGGTCATTCATAACTGTGTGTGCCTCAGTTTTGTAATCAATAAGTGAGAATTGCAGTGATGTTGAATTCTCAGCATTGTGGCTGTACTACATGGGACAGGGAAGCACCGTTGTGAGGATTAAAGGGTTGGCACATCGCTGTGAGCGAACTACAATAGCCAGAGCCTTCTGCCTTTTGTCTAACTTGTGTGGCCACCTCCTCATAATTCAACTCTTTCTGCTGCTTATTTGTCTTGTTTGAGGCATATTATTTTTTAGGACTTTGAATCTACTTTTTCATGAACACATCTCATTGTATTTTAATGAATTATGTATGGGATTGGATCCTTGGAGACATAATAATCATTTTCTTCACAAACAGTGATGATGTCACCCCATCAGCAGAGGATGAGAAATAGATCTGAAGAGTTCATGGTCTCATGGGGGTGGGGAGTGAGCGTGTACAGAATGGCAACTCAAGAAACCAAAGAAGAGACATTTATAAAATGCAATGGAGTGGAAAAAGAAATGTTTCCAAGGAGGACAATATTTTGAGATTTTTATAACAAGAAAAACCACTGTAAAACATCAGGGGTACTCTTATGTAAATGTTTTGACCTGAAACTTGAAACTATATGAAACTTGGCTAATGTCAGACAGCCTGACAATAGGACTAGCAAATAATTAGTCTAGTCTTTTTCTAGGCTCCTGAAGAATTTTGTTTGGGTCCTTTCCAACATGTCTCTCAGTTCTTGTGTGTGCATGTGTACGCATGTATGCCTGTGCCTGCAAGGCTGGAGTGGTATTAAGGTATTAAGGAGAAAAAGTCTTTGAGCAGGTTAAGGAGCACTATGGACATCTGACATGGGTTTCAGGGTGAGTGGTATGAATGTCATTCTTGTATTTGCATGAGGAAAGAGCATGTACCTCTTCTTTGAGTGCCCCACTGTTCTCATTGAGCATTTCCTATTCCATTAGCACTGTGTAATTCTGTTCTTTGCTCATATGATGATGCTCTTTTATCAAAAAGAGGAATAAAGTCAAGGACCATATGATTTCACTTACATGTAGGATATAAAATGAAAAGCAACAAATGAACAAGACCAAAATTCATACAACAGTATGGTGGTTAATGGAGGGAAAAGAGGGTGGGGAGAAGGAGTAAAGAATGAATGGGGTCAAATAGATGGTGATAGAAGGAGATTTAACTTTGAACAATAAATACACAGAGCACTCACTATACAGATGATGCATAATAGAATTGTACACTTGAAACCTATATAATTTTATTAACCAATGTCACCCTAATAAATTTAATAAATATTTTTAAAAAGTAAGTCTTTCCAGCTAGAGTGAGCCATATACTCTGACATCACCATTCTTCTTTCTTGAGAGTATTATGAACGTTGAGAATCAGAACTATAAATCCAGAAGGAACTTAATAATTTAATTCCAAACCTCTGGTTTTAATGAAAGGAAAGCTGAGGTTCAGAAATATGCAGTATTTTGCCCAAGGAGAAAGACTCAAATAGGGGATGTTTGACTCCTACCTAGTTCAGTGCGGTTTCCACTCGGTCATGCTGCTGCAATAAAGTTGGTGGCTCTGGCCTCCTTTCCTGCCAAGACTCAGCAGAAAATAGGTCGGTAATCATCACTTTCTCATGCAGTTACGTTTTCAGATTCATGTTGGCATCAACTGGGAAATTAGAACTCATTAAAACATAATGTCTGTTCTGGTGAAAGCTCAGTTAAAACAAGCACACTATGAAATGGTATCATTCACTCTCAGAGAAAATCAAACAGAAGCTTGGAAAGGGAAGCTACAGCCCTGTGACTTCCCTCTCCGCTGCGTCAACTCTCACCCATGCCCAGCACTGACTCGCTGGGTCCAGCAAATTTCACGGGGCCCAAGTCAAAACTCTGTGCTCCCAGCTTTGCCTTTGTGCTTCCCCTTCGTTGGCAAGTTTTCTCTCTGAATTGGTATGTCTTGTTAAGATAAATTATTAGAAGTATCAATACTGATGTTTGTATAAGTTATGAAATGATTTTTAGCACTATTCATTTCATTCTGACATTGACTTGGA